>AWOL01S0013054.1:0-19490 GCA_000715115.1 Nicotiana otophora | reverse complement strand
AACACTCTTGAAACGACCGGCTGGGTCGTTACATCCTCCCCCTCTTAAACAAACGTTCGTCCTTGAATGAGTCTAGAAACATACCTGGAGTCTCAAATAGGTGNCAAATAGGTATGGGTATCTACTCCGCATCAACCGCTCTGTCTCCCAAGTAGCCGTCTCCACGGGCTGACCTCTCCACTCCACTTTCACTGAAGCTATATCCTTTGACCTCAACTTCTGAACCTGCCGCTCTAAAATAGCCACTAGTTCCACATCATATGTCATATCACCATCCAACTAAACCGTGCTGAAATCCAAAATAAGGGACGGATCACCGATATACTTCCGGAGCATAGAAACATGAAATACTGGATGCGCACTCGATAAGGTAGGTGTCAAAGCAAGCTCATAGTCCACCTCCCCAATCCTCTGAAGCATCTCAAACGGCCCAATAAACCGAGGGCTCAACATGCCCTTCTTTCCAAATCTCATAACACCCTTCATGGGTGAAACCTTAACCAAGGCCTTCTCCCCAACATGTAAGACACATCACGGACCTTTCTGTCAGCATAGCTCTTCTGCCTTGACTGCGCTGTGTGAAGCCGCTCCTGAATCAATTTCACATTGTCTAATGCATCCTGGACCAAGTTTGTACCCAGGAGCCTGGCCTCACCTGGCTCAAACCATCCCATCATAGATCTACATCGCCTCTTATATAAAGCCTTGTACGAAGCCATCTGAATGCTCGACTGATAACTATTGTTATATGCACACTCCGCAAGCGGTAGAAACTGGTCCTATGAACCCCCAAAATCAATAACACAAGCGCGCAACATGTCCTCCAATATCTGGATAGTGCGCTCGGAGTGTCCGTCCGTCTGAGGGTGAAAGGCTATGCTCAACTAAACCTGGGTACCCAACTCTCGCTGCATGGCCCTCCAAAACTGCAATGTAAATTGTGTGTCTCTATCCGAAATTATGGAAACTGGGACACCATGAAGGCGAATCATCTCACGGATGTAAATCTCAGCCAACCGCTCAGAAGAATAAGTAGTACCAACTGGAATGAAGGCGCGGGCTTGGTCAGCCGATCCACAATCACCCAAATAGCATCATACTTCCTCGAAGTCTGTGGGAGCCCAACTACGAAATCCATGGTGATCCGCTTCCACTTCCACTCTCGGATCTCTAACCTCTGAAGAAAGCCACCCGACCTCTGATGCTCATACTTAACCTGCTGACAGTTGAGACATCAAGCCAGAAACCCAACTATATCCTTCTTCATCCTCCTCTACCAATAGTGTTGTCTCAAATCCTGGTACATCTTTGCGGCACTCGGATAAATGGAATACTGCGAGCTGTGGGCCTCATCAAGAATCAACTCCTGAATCCCATCCACATTGGGCACACATATTCGGCCCTACATCCTCAACACGCCATCATCGCCAATAGTCATATCTCTAGCATCCCCTCGTCGAACCCTGTCCTGGAGGACGAGCAGATGGGGGTCATTATACGGGCGCTCCCTAATACGATCATAAAGAGAAGACCTAGAGACCACACAAGCCAATACCCGTCTCGGCTCCGAAATATCCAATGTGACAGGCTGGCTAGCTAAGGCCTGAACATCCAATGCCAAGGGTCTCTCTGTTGCTGGAAGATACGCTAAACTCCCCAAACTCTCCACCCGATGACTCAAGGCATTGGCCACCACATTGGCCTTCCTGGGATGGTACAAAATGGTGATATCATAGTCCGTGAGAAGCTCCAACCACCTCCGCTGATGCAAGTTAAGATCCTTCTGTTTGAACATATGCTGCAAACTCCGATGATCAGTGTAAATCTCACAATGAACCCCGTACATATAGTGACGCCAAATCTTCAAGGTGTGAACAATAACTGCTAACTCAAGATCATGGATAGGATAGTTCTTCTCATGGGTCTTCAACTGGCACGAAGCATACGCAATCACTTTACCCTCCTGTAGAAGAACACACCCAATACCAATCCGCGAGGCATCACAATACACAATGTAGGAACCAGAGACTGATGGTAAAACTAGAACTGGAGCTGTGGTCAAAGCAGTCTTGAGCTTCTGAAAGCTCTCCTCACACTCATCCGACCACCTGGATGGAGCACCATTTTGGGTCAATTTGGTTAAGGGCGATGCAGTAGATGAAAAGCTCTTCACAAAATGACGGTAATAGCCCGCCAAACCCAGAAAGCTCCTAATCTCTGTGGCTGAGTACAATCTGGGCCAACTCTGGAATGCCTCTATCTTCTTTGGATCCACTTGAATACCCTCACTGGACACCATGTGTCCTAAGAACGCCACTGAACTGAGCCAAAACTCATACTTGGAGAACTTTGCATAAAGCTTCTCCTCCCTCAATCTTTGTAACACAATCCTCAGATGTTGGGCATGCTCCTCCTGGCTTTGAGAGTACACCAGGATATCATCAATGAATACAATAACGAACGAGTCAAAATAAGGCTGAAACACACTATTCATCAAATGCATGAACATTGCTGGGGCGTTAGTCAGCCCAAAATACATCACAAGGAACTCATAATGGCCATATCGGGTCCTGAAAGCTGTCTTAAGAATATCCGAATCCCGAATCTTCAACTGGTGATACCCTAACCTCAAATCAATCTTGGAGAATACCCTTGCCCCCTAAAGCTGGTCAAATAGATCATCAATACGTGGAAAAGGATACTTGTTCTTGATTGTGACCTTGTTCAACCGCATGTAGTCAATGCACATCCTCATAAAACCATCTTTCCTCTTTACAAATAGAACCGGTGCACCCTAAGGTGAACGCTAGGCTGAATAAACCCCTTATCAAGGAGTTCCTGAAGTTGTCCCTTCAACTCCTTCAACTCCGCCGGTGCCATACGATACAATGGAATAGAAATGAGTTGAGTGCCCGGCACCAAATCAATACTGAAGTCAATGTCCCTGTCAGGAGGCATGCCCTGCAGGAAAGACATCCGGGAAATCACACACCACAGGAACAAAATCAATAGCACGGACCTCTGCACTAATATCCCTCACAAAATCCAAATAAGATAGACAACCCTTCTCAACCATCCGCTGAGGCTTCAAGTATGAAATCACTCTACTGGGAACATAGTCTATAGAACCGCTCCACTCAACTCTCGGCAACCCCGGCATCGCTAACGTCACGGTCTTAGCGTGACAATCTAAAATAGCATGACATGGAGACAACCAATCCATATCCAATATCACCTCAAAATCAACTATACTATGCAACAAGAGATCCACTCTAGTCTCAAGACTACCAATAGTCACCACATATGACCGATATACATGGTCCACAATAATAGTATTGCCCACATGAGTAGATACATGAACAGATGAAACTAAAGACTCACTTGGCATATCCATAAAATGAGCAAAATACGAGGAAACATATGAATAAGTGGAACCAAGGTCAAATAATACAAAGGCGTCTCTGTGGCAAACTGAGACAATACCTGGAATCACAGCATCTAAAGCAATGGCATCTGGTCTGGCAAGAAGAGCATAGAAACGGGCCTGGCCACCTCTTGATTGGCCTCCCCCTCTTGGGTGACCCCTAACTGACTGGGCTCTAGCTCAAGCTGGCTGAGCGGATGGTAAAGAGACTGGTGCTGATGTCGTAGACTGGCTCCTCTGTTGAGCCGGACCTCTCGTAAGGTGGGGACAATGTCTCCTGATGTGGCCAAACTCTCCACACTCATAGAAACTCCCCAGTGCTGGTGCTGGGGACTGAAGGGAGCCCCGGGCACCGGGATAACTGGTAGAAGGACTTGATATAGACGATCCCTAAATTGATGGAGCACGGGACGAACTCTGAGCTGGGAGGGCACTGAGAGATGAATGGCCCTGCTGATAACTGTGTGAACCATGGCCAGATGATGCACCACGGTGGGCTGGGTGAGCCGTCTGAGCATGTCTGAAAGGACAACCCCTACCGTGGTGGAGCTACCCCTAGAAGGAATATCGCTAAATCCACCCTGTCCACGAGGCCTCTTGGCCTCCCTCTCAACCCTCTCCTGAAACTATCTCAATCTGAGTAATGTCGACAACCTCATCAATAGTAGCACCAGACACTCTTTCTCTGGTCATAAGCAGTTGCATCTGAAAAGTGAGGCCATCTATAAACCTCCTGATCCTCTCCCTGTTTGTGGGCACCAACTAGATAGCATGACGGGACAACTCCAAGAATCGCATATCATACTGCGTCACAGACACATCACCCCGACGAAGCTGCTCAAACTATCTGCACAACTCCTCTCTATGGGACTGAGGCATGAACTTCTCTAGAAATAGACCGGAGAACTGCTGCCATGTAAGGGGTGCTACGCCGACCGGCCTACGTCGCTCGTAATCCTCCCACCAACTGAAGGCAGCCCTAGAGAACTGAAAAGTAGTGAATGGGACCCCAATGGCCTCTAGAATACCTACTGTATGGAGTATCCTCTGACACCTGTCCAGGAAACCCTGTGCATCCTCTCCCTCGGTACCACTGAAAGATGGAGGCTGGAGTCTCCCAAACCTCTCCAATCTACACTGCTCATCCTCAGGCATAGTAGGAACCACATAGTTGTGAGCAGCTGCAACCGGCTAGGTTGGTGGTTCCCCCTGTGTCTGGAATCCCTGCACCACCTGCTATGGTGTGCGGGCAGCGGGAGTGTGAGCGCCTCCCCCGGCCTGAGAACTGGCTTTTGCAGCCGGAACAGAGACCGTCTGAGCAAGACTGGTACATGTGGTCAGAATCTGAGCTAAGGCCTCCTAAAGGCCTGGAGTCACAATAGGCACAGGGTGGTGCCTGGGCTGGTGCATCAACAACTGGACTCTGGTCATGATCTAGGGCAACTGGTGGATTTGCAGGTACAGCCCCAGCTTCTCTGCGGGCTGGACCTCTGCCCCTACCGTGGCCTCTATCGCGACCTCGGCCACTCGCGGCCCTGGCTGTTGGTACTGGTAGCTATCTACCCTGCCCAGTAGTACGAGTCCTCACCATCTGTGAAGGAATGAAACAAAAGAATTTTAGTTACTAGAGTCAACAGATGCGCTCAACAAGAATTCAAGAATGTGGAGTTTCCTAAGGGTTCTGCAGCCTCTCGAAGATAAGTACAGACGTCTCTGTACCGATCTGCAAGACACTACTAAACCTGCTCATGATTCGTGAGACCTATGTAATCTAGGCTCTAATACCAACTTGTCACGACCCAAAACCTAACCCGTCGTGATGGTGCCTATCCGATACTAGGCAAGCCGACAGTTCCAAAACACTTTCAAAATTTAACAGAAATGAATTTAAGACATTTCAAATAACCGCAGTTTCTCATAAATACGGGGGTAAAACCCAAATATAACATAAGTGCGGAAAAATAGCTCGACATCGGGGTATCACTAAGTCATGATCATCTAATAACCAATCTAGAAACAGTGTCTACTACATCATGTGCCAAATGTCAATATAAGAGAGAAAATATAATAAGAAGGAGAAACAAGGATTGCGGACGCCCGTAGCTACCTCGTAAGTCTCCGATGATCAGTCCGCACACGAACTCAGCGGCCATCAGAACCGTACACACCTGGATCTTCACATGAAGTGCAGGGTGTAGCATGAGTACAACTAACTCAGCAAGTAACAAAATTAAATAAGGAACTGAGAAGTAGTGACGAACTATAATAATATAGATCTTTTCAAAGGTTCTCAGCAAAGAGTGAACATGTTTTCAAATCCAGTGGAATACGTCAAATCAGTTCGAGTTCAAGTAAAACAGATATGAATNGTACCTGCGGTCCTAGTTCTGCACCTGCGGAACCGCATATGCGAAAAAGGTTTACGCTTCTACGGAAATTCATTAACACTCTGACTCCGCTCCTGCGATCACTTGACCGCTTCTGCGGCCATCGCAGATGCGGGGCCCAAGCCGCACCTGCGATCCAACTGCGAATTTGCGTCTCCCAATCCGCTTCTGCGACCATCGCAGATGCGGGATTTCCATCGCACCCGCGGTCTGAGTCCAGGTCTTCTTAGCCGCACCTGCAGCTCTTCCTTTGCTCTTGCGGCCTCGCACCTATGGTTTCCATTCTACTGGTGCGGAAACACCAGCAGCAACAACTTTAACTGCATTTTTCTAACTTCAAACGATCCGTTAACTACCTAGAATCACCCCGAGCCCCTCAGGATCTCAACCAAACATACCAACAGGCCATATAACCCTATACAAACTTAGTTGAATCCTCGAATCACTCAAAACAACTTCAAAACAACATATTATACTCAGATTCAAGCCTAAGAACTTCTAAACTTCTGAATTCCGCATATGGTGCCGAAACCTATAAAACCACATCCGAATGAACTCAAATTTTACACACACCTCAAAACTGACACCACAAACCTACTCCAAATTCCGGAATTCCTTTCCGACCCAGATATCAAAATTCCATTGCCGACCAAAATCGCCAGAATTCTAACTTTCTCCAATTCAAGCCAAATTCTACTACGGACATTCAAATCACATTCCGGACGCGCTCCTAAGTCCAAAATCACCTAACAGAGCTAACAGAACCATCAAAATTCAAATATGAGATCGTTTACACATATGTCAATATCCGGTTGACTTTTACACCTCAAGCTTCTAATAAAGAGATTAAGTGTCTCAATTTAGCTCCGAAACTATTCCAAACCCAAACCAACTAACCCGACATATTATAATATAGCTGAAGAATACAAAAGAAGCAGGAAATTGGGAAAACGGGGCTAACACTCTCGAAACGACCGGTCGGGTCGTTACAGTATGACATTTATTCATATGTCTATATGATATGTAAATTATAGCACCTTCATTCATGAAACAAATTCAACTTGCAATGGATTTTGGTCATGTTCATCGGTTGGTTCACCTCATTATAGACCAACATATTAATACATTCGTTCATGAACGGTCGTGTTTATACAAAACATACAAACACACTTTTAGTCATTATAAATGTTCAAAAAGAACAAATCATTTCTGGAAAGGTACGTAAACAATTTTTGAATTTGTAGTTTCATTACTAGTCATCACTAAGACCGAACAAGTAATGAATTCACCGACTATCATATCAATATCCACTAAGGATTGGTGGGGTTCAAAAATTATATCATTTAGACATTACGTCTAACATTGGCTTTTGTCATGCCTAAGCTGAAAGCCTCCACATTTTAAATATTTCATCAACATATCATTCACATATAATCAAATAATGACTATATGATTTGAAGTATTCTTAACATAAACATATTAGTTTACACTCATTAAATTTGAAACCATTTGATAATATTGTTTGGTCAAATCTCCCATGTCATTATTTGGTGCTTGTTTTAGTCTGTAAAGTGACGTAACCTGTCTGCCCACCTTTTTTGTTTTCCTTCAGGAACCACGAACCCTCGGATTATTCCACGTAAATGTATTCCTCTAAATATCAATTTAAAAAGGTTGTCTTCACATCCATATGATGGATTTCAAGACTATACACTGTAGCCAATGCTACTAACATCCATATATACGTAATACTTATAATCGTCGAGTATGTGTTAAAATAGTCAAGGCCTTCTCGTTGTCTATATCCTTTGAAAAATAAATCTTGCCTTATACGTGTCAATAATGCCATCATCTTTTATTTTTCTCTTGAAAATCGATTTGGAACCCAATGGTTTGTTCCCTAGAGTATGATCAACTAACTCCCACATATGGATTCTATCTCACTATTGACTGCTTCTTTCCAAGGAAGACATAAATTCTTTCAAAGTTTGAAGCTCATTTTATGACAAGAATGTGAGAAAATCTGATCCAATAGATGCATCTATTAAACTGCTGAGGCGAACGACCCGCTCCCATGAGAGTGTGGTACATAAATCTTGCCGAGGCGAATGGCCTGATACCAATAGAATAAGAAGCTTAAACGGGTCCTTGACCCCCACTCACGAGTGAACATGTGAGTTATAATTTTTAAGGAAATTTATTCGATGTGCGAGAAATCCGTAAGAGGAACACCATTATTCCGTGGCAAATCATAAAATGCGCGAACACTCCACAGTAGCAAGTCTATCACTCTATGCATATCTAGTCTCAATTCATAATGTGAAATAAAATAATTAAACGAGCAAGGATAACCCCTATAGTACAAGTACGGCATGATGTAAACATAAGTCTACCCGGACAATAATATGAATCTAACTACGTACGGACTCTCATCACCTCGTGTTTACGTAGTCCCCGAAACAAGTTGCACACATTAAATATATCACTTAGGGGTAGTTTCCCCCTCACAGAGTTAGACAGGAGACTTACCTCGCTCCGTAATTCCATAACCGGCTCCAAAGCCCTCTAACACCTCAAACTGATGCTCGCCGCTCCAAAACTAGTCAAACAATGTGCAAACCAATACAAATATTCTCTAATACTCATAACAAATAAATTTAGACAAATTTCCAACTCCGCTCGAAAAGCTGATAAAGCAACCCTCGGGCCCACGTGCTCGGATTCCAAATATTTTCGAAGATAAACATTACCCATAATATTACAAACTTAAATATATAATTTATTCTCAATTCCATGCCCAAATTCGTGGTCAAAATCCAAAAATACCAATTTTTAGGTTTTTTACCAAAACCCCAAATTGTCACTAATTTTCCATGAATTTTCATGTTAAAATATATATATATATAATCCAAGTATTTAACTTGAATAGGTGGGAATCACTTACCTTGGCATAAATGATGAAGATGGAGCTCTAAAATCGCTCATAGGTCGGCTCCCATAGAGGAAATGAGATGAAATGAGATGAAATGAGCCAAACCCATTTTTGCGAACTTATACACTGCCCAGGCGACCCTTCTTTACGTTTGCGAGCCCCCCAACACGTTCGCGATGAGCAAAATTCTCAAAATCCATTTCCAAACTCTTCTCAGATAGCCTCTAGTATAATGGCCATAACATTCTGTACAAAACTCCAAATGATAAATAGTTTAAATTTCTGAAATGCAGGCACCAAGATGTACAAGTTTCATGTTTTGGTCATGTCCCAATTCCTTATAGATTTTGGGATATAATCTGCCAAAATCAGCCATGTGCAACATAAATTTCTTCTTCGTGATTTCTAAATATCTTCCCGGATATCCAGTAGTGTACTAACAATAAATTTTTGTACACAACTCCAAATACCAAATGGCCTGATTTTCTAAAAACTATACACAAAGGGCTACAACTTTCACTTTTGGATTATCTCCAAATTCCTTATAGATTGCGAGATATAAGCTTCCAAAATCAGACGACGGACAACAGGATTTCCTTCTTCGCGAATGCGAAGAACAGAGTCCCAGCAGCAAATCCTTCTTTGCGAACGCGAGGGGTTCCTCGCGAACGCGAAGAACAACACCAGACATCAGAAAACCAGCATCTAAAGTAGCCCAAAATGATCCGATAAGACCCGAAACATACCCGAAACACACCCGAGGCCCCCGTGACCCCAATCAAATATATCAACAAGTCCTACAACATCATACGAACTTAGTCGAGGCCTCAAATCACACCAAACAACATCGAAACGATGAATCACACCCCAATTCAAGCTTAATGAACTTTAGAACTTCAAACTTCTACATTCGATGTCGAAACTTATCCACTCACGTCCGATTGACCTCCAATTTTGTACACAAGTCACATTTGACATTATGGACCTACTCCAACTTCTGGAATCGGAATACGATATCAAAAAGTCCACTCTTAGTCAAACTTCCCAAGAATCTTCAAATTTTTTACTTTTACCAAATGACCTCGAAATGATCTACAGACCTCCAAATCCACATCCGGACGTGCTCCTATGACCAGAATCACCATACGGAGCTATTCCCACTCTCGGAATCCCAAACGGAGATCGATAACATTAAAATACACTTCAACCCAAACTTATAAAATTCTTCCAAAATGTTAACTTCCCATAATAAGCACTGAAATGCTCCCGGGTCACCCAAAAGTAGATCCAGATACACGCCCAAATCCAAAATCATCATATGAACCTATTAGAACTTTCAAATGCCAATTTCACGGTCGTTTACTCAAAAGTCAAACCTTAGTCAACTCTTCCTACTTAAGGCTTCCGAAATAAAAATTTTCATTGCAGATCAACTCCGAACTTTAATTTCGACCACGCGTACAATTCATAATACCTATAGTGAAGCTACCCAAGGCTTCAAACCACCGTACGACACGCTAGAGCTCAAAATGACCGGTCGAGTCGTTACATATTTCATATGGAATTGATTGCATCTTGCTATGGGGAACTCGATTGAGTATTCAGTTAGCTGTAAAAATAGCTTTCCCCCACAAGTTCTACGATAAATAAGAACTTATCAATAAGGCATTCATCATCTCCTTTAACGTTCTATTCTTTCTTTCTACAATTCCATTAGATCGCGGTGACTAAGGGGCTGTCTTTTGATGAATAATACCATATTCCAAACATAATGTTTTAAAAAGAGATTCACATTCACCGCCCCTGTTACTTTGTAGAGCCAACCACGTGAACTCTTGTTTGTATCACGACAGAGCTAGAATAAATGGTGAAGTATTTAATCTTCAAACCAATGTGACACAATCAAAATCAATAAGGTGAAGTTTTTTAATCTTCCAACTATAACGACCCGATCGGTCGTTTTGAATATTATAATCCCATTTCCTCATTTACTACTCAATTTATGCCTTGCTATTGATTTATGACTTATTGGGTTAGTTGGTTCGGGTCCGGAAGGAATTCAAAGTGAAATGAGACACTTAGTCTCATAATTGAAAAATATTAAGTTAGAATAGTGGACCTGATATGGACCTATGTGTAAATAATCTCGGATTCGAATTCTGATAATTCCAATAGCTCCGTATAGTGATTTCGGATTTAGGAGCATTTCCGGAAGAATTTTTGGAGGTCCGTAGAGGAAGTAGACTTAAAATGTCAAAAGTTAAATATTTGGGAAGTTTGACCAAGGGGTTCACTTTTTGATATCAGGGTCGAAATCCAATTCTGAAAATTTTAATAGGTATGTTATGTCATTTATGACTTGTGTGAAAAATTTGAGTCAATCGGACGTGATTTGATAGGTTTCGGCATTATTTGTAGAAATTAGAAATTTCAAAGTTCAATAGCATTGTTTAAGGTGATTTGAGGATTTGACTAAGTTCGTATGATATTTTAGGACTTGTTGGTATATTTGGTTGAGGTCCCGAGGGCCTCGAGTGAGTTTTGGATGGTTAACGGATAAAATATTGAACTATAACAACTGCTGCAATTTCATTCTGTTGGAAATTTCTTCTGCCAGATTCGAGCCCAGAAATTGAGCCCAGATGTGAGCCCAGATCGAGGGCCACGATCGAAGCCATGATCGAGCCCACGATCGAAGCCATGATCGAGCCCAGGGTAGAGGGTCACGGTCGAAGGCAGGGTCGAAGACATGATCGAAGGCCTAGGATCGAGGACCAGGATCGAGGGCTAGGATTGAGGACCTCGATCGAAGGCCAAGATCGAGGCAGAACCGAGGTTGTCTGGGTAGAATTGTATAAACAGGGACTTCGTCCCATTCGCTATTGTTGACAAATTGGAGCTTGAGGAGAGACGATTTTTGATATAATTTCAAGGAAAACTTGAGGTAAGTTCCTCGTCATCATTTCTACTCCATAATATTGAATTATCATCGAATAATTTGACTAGATTACATGATTTTGAGATGTAAATCGGAGATTGGAACTTAGAAATTTGGAAATACGATTTGTAGATTTGAGGATTGAGTTGAGGTCGGATTATGGTAAAATTGGTATGGGTAGACTCGTGGTTGAATGAGCTTTCGAATTTTGTAAATTTTGTTGTGTTCCGAGACGTGGGCCCCACGGGCAAGTTCGAGCTAAATTTCAGATTTTTATGAAAAATTAGTATTTTCTTATGGAATTAATTTTAATAAATTTTATTGACTGAAACGAATTAATTGTGACTAGATTCGAGGCATTCGAATGTCGATTTGCGAGACAAAGGCATAGCAGAGTAAAGAGTTTCACGTTTTGAGGTAAGTAACAGTTTTAAATCTGGTCCTGATGGTATTAAACCCCGGATTTCGGTATCCTGTGATTATTTTGGAGGTGAAGCACATGCTAGGTGACGGGCGTGTGGGCGTGCACTGAGGGGATTGTGACTTGGTCCGTCCCGAGAAACTGTAAAGTTGAATAATTTATTGTTAGCTATATGCTATCTTTGTGTTGATAAAAAATTGATTGTAAATCATGTTAGAAATAATGCTTAGGCTATGTGACAGTACTATTGGGACCCACAGATGTCGCGTACTTGTTGAATTGCCTGTTAAATGCTATATGTACTCAGTCTCAGTTTTTACTTGCACATTTTATCTCAGTCTCTACTATTATTATTGATACATCATATCATTGTTATTTGGGCCGATTTCATGATTAATGAGAGCACGAGAGACTGGAGAGATTTATGAATGAGAGAGGCCGAGGGACTGATTGTGAGATATTGATATCATAGCACGTGAATTATCCGTGCAGCACGTGAATTGGCCGTGCGGATCCTTATATTATACTATAGCACGTGAGTTGGCCGTGCATCACGTGAGTTGGCCGTGCGGATCCTTATATTATACTATAGCACGTGAGTTGGCCGTGCAAATCTAGATATTTATATTATGGCACGTGAGTTGTCAGTGCAGATTATAGCGCTTTGGCTGTAGGAGCCCCTCCGGAATCTGTACACACCCAGTGAGCGCGGGTACCCATTGAGAGTGAGTGATGAGGGCCGGGAGCCCAGGGAGTGATGAGGGCTGGGAGCCTAGTGAGTGATTGTTGTCCTAAGAGGTTGTACTTGATTTCCATTTGTTGTTGCACTTAGTTGCTATCTGTCATTGTTTTGAAATCTCTGAAAGATTGTTGATATATAGATTACATGAATAGGAACTATATAAAAATTGATTTGACATTAAACTGCCAGATTTGATAGCATGTCTATTCTTTGCTGGAATTACTGGAAATGAACCATAACTATGTAGCTCGTTACTATCTTCAATTCCTTATTTATTATTATTACTTGTTGAGTTGGTTGTACTCATACTACACCCTGCACTTCGTGTGCAGATGCAGGTATTCCCGGACATAGCGGGTGTAGATCTTTTCACGCGGTTACTTTTCAGGAGATTTTAAGGTAGCTGCCGTATTCCGCAAACCTTGGCTCTACTTCTCTATCTATTTGTTTACTGTATTTGGTCTCCGACTATTATAGACTATATTTTCCAGACTTGTATTCATATTAGATGCTCATGTACTCAGTGACACCAGGTTTTGGGGAGTGTTTGTATTGTATTTAAATATAATATTTTTAACCTTAAAGAGAAGTTTTAGTTTATTAAGATTATCGGCTTGCCTAGTATCGAGATAGGCGCCATCACGACAGGTTGGGATTTTGGGTCGTGACACAAACCGAGTAATATGTGACATAATAAAATTTAATAAACGGTGAAGTTATTAATCTTCAAACCGAATAATAAATTGGAGTAGAAAATCACTAAGATTTTAATATCCAAAACGAGTATAAAGTCACTTAAACTTTAATTTCCGACAAATGAGTAGAAAGTCACGAAGACTTTAATCTCAACGAACGAGTAAAAAATCACGTAGATTTTGATCTCAAAGTAGGAGTAGAAAATCACGATAATTTTTATTCCCTTTCCAAATGGTTTTTCAACTAAACCATTATAACACCTTAAACAGTTTGATCTCTTTCTCTAATCAAACACATATATGTTCATCTTTACATATATTATATCAAGAATACTTCAAGTATTACTATAAGCTTACATGAAAATATCCAAGGGTTTTCAAGGCCTTCCACCCCAAACAATTAATGAAGAACCGATGAATATTTTCTGCAAGCCACACCAAATTGACCATAAATAATATATCACTGTTATTCCTTCATCCTAGTATAGGAAACAATATCACTATATGAAAGATGAGACATGGTGGCGTGACTTCATGAAACTATTTGCAAATGGCTAGTTGGTGACGGCCAATTAAAATCCCAGTCGCTTTCCTCAACGCTTTCCATACACATAGACACACGAGCATAGAATGAATAGAGAAAGTAATAAAATACCGATTTGGCCACTTTCTTCCTAATTCATCGCTTTGAGATTCCGTCTTCCGTGTAAACTCATATGAGTCTTAGCATGATTGATCTTTGAAGAAATATATGACAGATACTCCTTGATTTCCTTCACATAAATCCATCGTCCTTTAACTTTAGTTTTTATTTTTTCTTTTCCAAGTTGATTGATATAAGTTGATGAATCGGATGGCAAATTTCACCCAGGGATAAGATTTCTCATCTCATGATCACTTTACAAAAAGTTATGATCACAAAAAGCATCAACAGAGAGCATTAGTTGATATTTTATTATCGGCTTTCACAATTTAATTTATTCTTGATGGAACATACCATTCCAACAATCGCAATTGTTACAACAAACGAAGAAGCACTACTAGAAATCCGGAAAAATCCAACCAAGCGATACCGACCAACGTTGGTCGGTCAACAAAAGCGACCAAAATATCATCCAAAACGGACGAAAACTACAGAAATTCTTTTTTTAATATTTTTTTAAATTACATATCGATCGAAATTGGTCGGTAAATTTGTTAAATATTTGACCGCAATGGTCAGACTTGCTTAGTCAAAGTACCTTTTGATTACCGACCAACATCGGTCGGTAATGTGGACCCATATTTTTAAATTTTAATAATTAAATTTTTATTTAAAATATTTTATAAAATTTATAGTTAAATTTAAAGATCAAGGTCGGTCGGTTATTACAGGAAAAGTTTTTACCAACCAACTTTGGCCGGTAGATGTAATTTCTGGAAAATAACCGACCAACTTCGGTCGGTTCATAGGTCAAACATGGTCAAACTTTTGAATCACATTAATATTTACTATCTAAATAATATAAATATAATTCGTTAACACTTTATTTTGTAATACAAATAATGAATACACTAACATATACTATAACAAGATATATATAGTTAAAGTAGTACAACGAATATATATATAGATATAGCCGCATCTAAGAACGCGAAGTGCTAGGGCCACATGGTCGGGTTCTTTTGGGGATAGGCTTGTGAAGAAGCAATAATCTTATTAGTATATCTAATTAGTATAGATAATTTATCATCATCTAATATATCTATTTATAAATTGATTCATCGAATTATAACTTACTTAGATGCATCGATGAATATTAAAAATAAAATATCTCGACCTATATCGATGAATATTAAATACAAAATGTCTCGACCTATATCGATTAGTCTATGTCATGCATTATTAGTGATGAATGAATGAAATATAGAAGAATTAATACTAAATATCTTTGACATGTATGTATGAATTATAAATTAAAGAAATAAAAGAAGTTATTAGCATTAAGTAAACGAGTTAATATAACAATCGACTAAACATATTTAAAATAGAATAATATTGGTTTACAAATTCATCAATTAATTAAGTTTTCATACGTAGTAATGTATGCGATTGATCATCAATTACGATATAATGTATGTGTGTGTGTGTGTGATTGTGTGTGAAATTACTCATATACTTAATTATAACTTAGAACATTAACTTAGATAGATGAATACAAAAGGTAAAATGTCTTAATTAACCGATATTTATTAATTTATATGATTTGTAATTAGTTATAAAACGAATGAATATATAAGACGAAATGTGGAATTCGAATAAAATAAATGCCTCATATATATTCCTTTTTTAATATGATTGATTAATTATATATATGTGAATAAAATATATGCTTATAATTTATTAAAAGTAATTAGTTAATATAATTATTTATAAAGATTATACTTATAGTTTATAGTTATTTATAGTAAATATATATGTGATTAAAATAAATGCTTATAGTTTATAATAATTTTTTATAGCTTATAAAATTTTATGAAATAAGAACAAAAAAAATAATTTTGTTTTTTTATTAAAAAAATAATCGACCGAAGTTGGTCGGTTAATGGTCAAACACAGTCAATGCGTGGTCACTTAATGTACCGACCGACTTTACCGACCAACGTTGGTCGATTATTCTAATTCCAGATCCCAAATACGGGATTTCCCCCTCATTTCTCTTACTCTCTTTTCAAAATTTTTTAACTCCCCCACTCTCTTCTCCCTCACACACACAACACCCTTCCCCCACTCCTTCTCTATTTCCCTCACACAAATCACATTCCTCATCTCACGTCGCCACTACCCCCCTCCCCCCACCGTCGCCGCTGCCACTGCCCGTTGCTACAGCCTCCATTGTCGCCACTGTCCCTCCCACTCCTAAAATTCTAGGGTTCGATTTGAACTTATATTGTTTGTATAATTCTTAATATTTTGTAATTTCGTTATGAATTTGTAACGACCCGACGAGTCGTTTCGAGAGTTGTAGCCCCGTTCCCCCATTTTTGCTCCTTTTGTACTCTACAGCTGTTATATGACTTATCGGGTTGGTTGGTTCGGGTGCGGAGAGATTTCAGAGTGAATTGAGACACATAGTCTCTTAATTGAGAGCTTAAGTTGGAAAAGTTGACCGGATGTTGACTTATGTGTAAACGACCTAGGATTTGAATTTTGATAGCTCTGTTAGCTTCGTTAGGTAATTTTATATTTTGACCCTATAGGTCATCTTATGATTTAAACCTAATTACATTATCTGAACGCCTTTAAAAGTCATGTTTTAGCCTTTCTAGATTTGCGTACGAAGTTCGGGCGTCTTTCCAGAAAGCTTTTATGTTAAAAACTAATACAAATAAGAAATTTTGCCTAAAAACTTTATTTGAGTTGACTTCGGTCAATATTTTGGTAAACGGACTCGGATTTATGTTTTGACGGTCCCGGTGGGTCCGTATCATGATTTGGGACTTGGGCGTATGCCCGGAATTGAAATCGGAAGTCCCTAGCCCGAGATATCAGATTATGTCGAAATTTGAAAGTTGAAAGCTTACTGAAATTGAAGTGTTTAACCAAAGTTTGTCTTTTTGGATAACTGGTCCGTAATTTGGTTCCGGAACCCGGTACAGGTCCAGTACCATATTTATGACTTGTCTGTGAAATTTGATGAAAAACAGAGTTGATTTGACGTGATTCAGACGTCTGGTTGGGAAAATAGGAATTTCAAAGTTTTCTTGAAAATTTCTTGTGTGCATGTTTGGTTTGGAGCTCCGAGGGCTCGGGTGAGTTTTGGATAGGCTACGGAGTGATTTGAACTCAGAAAAATTTGCTGGTGTGCTTCAGCTCTTGTTGCAGGCCTCTGATCTCGCAATTGCGAGATCAAGCTTCGCATTTGCGACCTACTCATCGCATTTGTGAAGAGTAGCTGTGGAGGCCAATGTTCATAATTGCGAACAATTTCTCGCAATTGCGATGGGAACTGGGCGGGGTGCTTTTCGCATTTGCGATCACATGGTCGCATTTGCGATCATGCCCATGTTCGCATTTGCGATGCCTCCTTCGCATTTGCGGGCTTCGCATTTGTGAAGCCTAAGTCCCATTGCGACATCTGCAGCTGCGTAAATGAGACTTAGACGGGATTTTCTCCCATTCATCGAATTTGCAAATTCTAGAACCCTAGAGGCGATTCTTCCAAGACCATTTCTTCCCCAAAACTTTGGTAAGTGATCCTAACCCACTTTCTTTCAACTACCCATCACATTTCATGAATTTTCAACCTAAAATCTAGGATTTTCATGGTAGAAATTGGGGGTTTGGGTAGAATTAGTGATTTTTGGGAAATTGAGATTTAGACCTCAAAATAAGGTCGAATTTCAAAACTAATCGCATAATCGGGCTCGGAGGTGAATGGGCAAATGGATTTTGGTCCGAACCTCGAGTTTTGACCAAGCGGACCCGGGGTTGATTTTTTACTTTTTGAGGAAAGTTTGGGAAATCAAAATTTATGTATTGTAATTGATTCATTTAGAAATATTTGATGTTATTGAGTCAATTATGGCTATATACGAGTGGTTTGGAGGTGGATTCTAGAGGAAAAGCTATAATTGAGCATTGAGTGGCATGTAAGGCGAGGTAAATATGGTGTCTAACTTTGACTTGAGGGATTAGGAATCCTCTACCTATTTGCTATATGAAATTCATGTGATCGGTGTATATGTGAGGTGACGAGTACTTATGCGCCGCCAACTTATCAGTTTTTTCTGTTTCCTTCCCCTTCTTCTCATAATATCTTTTTCCCTGCCTTAACTGTTACATGCTTTACTTGTATTCCCATGCCTAATTGCTACTTGTTAGTCATTGTTTCCCTTTGTTAAAGGTATTAGTTATTCCATTGTTTCATTGCCTCTTATTATTTGCTTAAGCTGGTTTATCGGTACTTTTATGGTATATCCTGGATTGGTCTCGCTGAGTAGTATTACTTGTGTGAAGTTTCATAGTGTACAAGCTTCCCATTTTCTTTGGTTTGAAGTTTAAGTATTGTGAAGGGTTTGTGATTTGAATTGTAAAATTTTTGTACTTACTGAGTAATTGATATTGATATGGTGGGATCGAGTTGCGCGCCGCAACAAGAGGAATAAGGGTGATATATTGAGGAGGGATAAGGGTGAATTGATATTGTACGGTGGGATCAGGTCACATCGCAACAGGTGCAATAAGGGTGGATTGTGGTGGAATAAGGGTGAACTCTGATTGTGATTATTATGATATGGTGGGATCGGGTAGTGCGCCGCAACACTTTTATTTATATTCTGTTGTTTATGTTATTTAGAGGATTAAGGGAGGATTATGATATGTACGGTGGTATCGGGTTGCGCGCCGTAACAACCTATATGTTTATACTTTTCCCTGACTGTGTTAGTTGTACGGTAGTCTTAAATTACACTTAAGGATTGGTAGTAGCTGAACAATGATGAAATGCTTTTAGAACTGTATTTACTTCCTGCAAGTTACTGCTTTTTTTTATTCTGTCTTCCTTTCTGCTTTTATTATATACTTTATGCAGGCTATATTGTGAGTGTCCCGCCGTAGCCTCGTTACTCCTTCGTCGAAGTTAGACTCGGCACTTACCAGTACATGCGGTCGGTTGTACTGATACTGCACTCTACACTTCATGTGCAGATTTTGGAGCTGGTTCGAGCTGATCGAGAGGTTGGCTATAGGATTTATCGGCTAGGAGACCTAAGGTAGACCTATCGGCGTCGGCAGGCCCTGGTGTCCCCTTCTATACCCCATACTTTACTATTTTCTTTATTTCGCAAATAGTTGTATTTTCTTTCGGACAACTACTTGTAGTAAAATCCTAGAATGTTCGTGAATTCTGACTCCGGATTATGTGTAGTAACAATAGTATATATATGAAGCTGTTATATATATATATATA
>AWOL01S0013052.1:46418-67184 GCA_000715115.1 Nicotiana otophora | reverse complement strand
TATATATATATATAAGTTGTTATGTAAGCGATTATTTGAATTATTTTTAATTTAAGTAATTGGGTGAATGCCAATTTAGATTTAATTCATCTGAAAATTTAAATATACATGCATAAGAGCTAAGAAGATTGAGACTTTTGGTTAGGTGGGCCAAGCGAGGGCAAGTTCTAGGCCAGATCGTCTTTTGAGCCCATAGTTAAATATGGGTATGACTGGCGAAAAGTAGAAGGCCCAACGGCCTTGAACCCAAAAAATCAAAGTAAAAATTAGTTGGGTTTGCCACATTTTGGACCGGCTATTAGAGTTTAACCAAATTTTAATTGTAATAGAAAAGTAGCCATTGATTCGATTAAATTGATATTTTTCCCCCTCCCCACCCCCCTCAATTAAAACACGGAACACAACACAACTCCAGTATTGGAGTTCGATGCTTTGACAAGTGGAAGCCCAGTGAACTATAGTGGAATTCAAATATTTGCTGAATTTACAAACCCATGAACGATTTTTAATTTTAGAACTTTTACTAGTGCAAAATCCAAGAACGATTCCTGGTTTTGAACCTTTATAGTGAAAAATCCAGGAACAATTCCTGATTTTTGAACTCAAGTTGCACTTCAGCAATTTTGAAACTTACTAGTGCAAAATCTAAAATTCAAGAAAGATTTTTGATTTTTTAACCTTTACTAGCGCAAAATCTAGGAACGATTTCTAGTTTTAAAATTCACCTTGTATTTAAGATATTTTGAAGCTTACTAGTGGAAAATCTAAAATCCAAGAACGATTTCTGATTTTTGAACCTTTAATAGACAAATTCCATGAATAATTTTTGTTTTTGAATTCATATTGTACTTTATCAATTTTCAACTTTACTACTGCAAAATCCAAAATTCAAGATAAATTATTTATTTTTGAAGTTTTACTAGTGTAACATCCAGAAAAATTCAGGAACCGTTTATGATTTTTGAATTTACATTATACTTTAGCAAATTTAACCTTTAAATACAAAATTCAGGATAGATTACTAGTTTTTTTTTTAACTTTTACTAGTGCAAAATCCAAGAAAATCCATGAACGATTATAGTTTTCAAATTTTGCGTTATACTTTAATAATTTCAACCTTTAAAAATAAAATTCAGGATGGATTACTAGTTTTTAAACCTTTACTAGTGCGAAATCCACAAAAATACATGACAATTCATGGTTTTCGAATACACACCACACTTCAACAATTAAGAGCTACTGATTCATGTCATTCAAATTCCATGAAAAATTTCTGAATTTTAAATTTACAAATATTCAAAGTTCAGTAGTCGTTCATGAAATTCTTCCATATTTTAGATAGGAGTAGTTTTATCTAGACTTGTCTTTTTCGCATTAATAAGTAGCTACTTTGCCAATACAATTTAAAATATAACTACATTGTAATAGCCAACCTAAAAATGGCTATTTAATAATTTTTTAAAATACCGAATAAAGAGGAATGAGATCTATGATTTCAATCTATGAATAAATACCAATGGGATAATAGCACTTTTGATCTCTTAATGTTTAGGAAATTCTACTTTTGGTTCTTGTGATATACCACTCAATATATGTAACCTTTAATTAGGTTTTTTTTTTTTTATTTATATTTTAACATGTGTAAGAGGTGTTTTCAATAAATTTTTGAGATATGAAAATCTAGTTACATTGACAAATAAAATATATATAAAAATAATTTATTGATAAACAATGTGACTGCAATTATGCTTGTTCCCTTGATTCTTCTTTTCGAATTGTTCTTTGTGATTCGAGAGTTAGGTCAGTGTATTTTTTGAACGTAAAATAATGTGAAACTCTTTTGATTTCCATTAAAGGATGTTGCAGATCTTGGAAATATTTGATTTTCAAAAAGTATTTGTGTGCGTCTTGATCTTTGTGAATTTTCAATGAGTTTGTGATTTTCTTTTAGATAACCTTCAATTAGTTAAATTGTGTATCTTAATCCCTTTATGCGTGTCCTTCTGAATCTATATCTATATACCTATATAAAGTAGGGACTTAGGCAATGTGACGTGGCAATCTCTTGAACAGGGAAATCTCCTTATCTTTTTTCTCTTTTTTTTGCCATTTTTCTCATATATCCCTTTTAATGTGCTAATTAAAAAACCCGAAAAGTCACGTCCCATGAATAGTCTTGATTACACTTACGCCTTTTCCTCTTCTTTTGTTATTTAATAAGCCCTTCGTCTTCTTCTGTTCTTTAGTTTAATAAGTTACGTCTTTTCCTTTAGAAAAAAAGTAACGCTATTTCCTCTTCTTTCAGCCTATTTTATTTGAATGGAACTACAAAAGGAAAGCTACGCCAATTCTTACCACCATTTTATTGCAGAAAGGCCGCAATATGAAAGAGAGGGATTGTGCTTTACCTTGTTTTCTTGGCTGTCGAGGAAAAACAAGTATGGTAAATCTCCAAAATTGTGGATTTTGTTTTAAGATATCTTATAGTTAGATTTTTTACGGTGAGTTTCATGACTGCAATCAAAACGCAATCACATTATTTAGGTGGTAGTTCCAGCGAATTTGGAACTTTGTTATTGTCGACAAGAAATTACATTTACGTAACATTCTTATACTGAGTTTGGGTTGTTTATTTTCTCTTGCGGCTAATAGAAAAATTACAGTAAGTACAAACAATTCCCATTTTTCATCTATGCTAATTGTTTGTTTGGTTAGAGATGTATTGTATTGAAATTGGCTAGAAAAAGTTCATTATTCCTCTTACACTCTGATGCTAAACTATCAACAAAAGATTTGCTTATATCAAGGTCAACTTCAATTTCTTCTCTCCAAATTCATCTCTAGGTAATTTTGCCCTTTTCCTCATTTTTAAATTTATGTGCTAAAAATGCATCGACAATCAATTTCTTTTAATCTTTTTAATTAATCTTTCTGTTCCTCTTCAAGTGTTATGCCTTTTAATCTCCACAATAGGTTTACGTATAGTCATTTTAAGATTAGGATTATTCTTATAGTGTGCCTTTTTTTTTTGCTGATGTTACTTTGTACTTATTGGACTGTAACTTTTTGTTATTTTAATTTTCTTTATTTTTGTTTCAGATCCATAAGCTGATATTCAACTTGTTCAACTGGAAAAGACTAATTTTATTTACAGGTTTAAAATCATTATTTTGGTCATTAGTGAGAGTATGACTATTTCTTTAGGGAATATTTACCTTCCTATACGCTATTTGAAACCTTATTACCCTCCCAACTTAATTTTCAATTTAATTACATGGTCATATACAATTTACCAATTATATAAAAATAAATTTTAAATGAATATCCCTTTATATCAGGATTGAATAAGGAATATCCGTTATTTCCTTATCCTTTTATACTTGCCCACTCTCTCTCCCCGACTATCTCTCTCAGTCTCTATGTCTCTGTCTCTCTCTCTTTCTTACAAAGCCTGAAGATTCACTCCCTTTAGTTGGTCACATGTGTCTCTCCCTCTCTCTCTTGCAAAGCCCGAAAACTCATAAGGAATATCAGTTTATGATTTGAAAAGATGAATGCTCAAGGAAGTTAAAATTGTAAAGCTTGAAGATTCACTTCGCTTTAGTTTGGCTATAGCATATGCGGAGACTTTAATCTCTTCCAATTCTCTGTAGGATTATAAATTTTGAACGTGTTTGATTCTCCACCATTGACAGCCATTAAAAAACTTTGAAGCTTTGAAATCAAATTTGAGTTTTCACAAACCATTATTTGTTTGGATTGGGTGTTGTTGCAAACAATTGAAAATATTGTTTGGAGTTTATATCTCAATTTTGAGGCTGTTTTGGTGAAGATTAGACTTGATTTTGGCTGAATTTTAAATTGAAACTCGAAGAAGAATAAGAAGAACACATGACATACAATATACTTACGAAATTGTAGTAAAATTATATTATAGTTATATGTAAATTATATTATGTTGTAGTTATATATACATTATTGAGGTCAGTCTTTTCAGATTACCTTTTTATTTGAACGTTGTATGAAATTTGAAAAATAATTGTATAATGTATGAATTGCTGTCTAAAATTTGTATTTAAGTTATCAATACTATTTTTTTACATAGAATTGTTGATATGTATCAAAATTGTATTAAGAGAGTAACTTTTGATTGGAATTTTAGAGAGGAAGAAACACACACCACTGACAAAATATATACAAATCAGATACAAAATATATACAATAGACATATTGTATAAAATTTGTTTAAAAATTATATTTAAGTTGTATGATATTGTAGTTGTATTTAACTGGGTAGAAATAATGCATGAAAGTTGTAGATAAGTTGTAAATAAGTTGTGTAATATATATTAGTTGTATGAAATTTAGTTTTACTATGTATAAATCAGATACAAATATACAAAAGACATATTGTATAAAATTTATATAAAAATTGTATTCAAGTTGTATGATATTATAGTTATATTTATGTAACGACCCGACATGTCATTTTAAGCTCTAGTACTTCGTTCACCGGTTTAAGGCCTTGAGTAGATTCTCTTAAGGTATTATGACTTGTACGTGTGGTCGGAATTGAATTTCAGGGATGTTCAGAGTTGATTTGGAAGAAAGTTCTAATTTCAGAAACTTTAAGTTGGAAGATTGGCTAAGATTCAACTTTTGAGTAAACGACCTCGGAATCGAAATTTGAAGGCTCCAATAGGTTCGTATGATGATTTTGGACTTGGGCGTATGTTTGGGTTGAGTATCGGATCACCCGGGAGCATTTCAGTGCTTATCATGGAAGGTTGGCATTTTGAAGACTTAAGAGTTTCCTAAGTGTGGTTTGAAGTAGGCTTTGATGTTATCGATGTCTGTTTGGGATTCCGAGCCTTGGAGTGGGTTTGTATTGTGATTCATGACTTATATGCAAGGTTTGACATCTTTCCAGAATGTTTTGGTGTGGTTCGGATGCGTTCGTTGAAGTTTGAAAATTTGAAAGCTTAAAGAAGGATTTCGTTCGTCGATCCGTCGTTTTGATGTTGTTTGGCGAGATTTGAGGCCCCGACTAAGTTTGTAATGTATTTTGGGACACGTGGGTATGTTTGGTTAAGGTCTCGGGGGCCTCGGGTGAGTTTCAAATTGAAATTGGATAAAACATTTGACGTTGAGGAATGCTAGTATTGGCCAATTATTGGTGCAATCGCACCTGTGTATTGAGGGAAGGTGCGAGCCCGCAGGTGCGGCGTTGGGGCCGCAGAAGCGACAATTGGACTGAGCTGGGGTGGCCGCATATGCGAAGCTATATCCGCATCTACGAGCCCATAGATGCGAAGGGTGCTGCAGAAATAGAAAATGAGAGAGACTGTTGGGTCACGGAAGTGAAGGGATATCCGCACGTGCGGAAGCACATGAGCGTGTGGGGGACCGCAGAAGCGGTCGTGCAAGAGCGAAAATAGGTTTGCAGAAGCGGATTTTGCCTGGCTTAGAGGGAACTGCACCTGTGATGGATTCTTCCGCAGGTGCGGCTGGTGTTCCGCAGGTGCGGAAAGTCGTCTTGGCATAAGTGTTATTTTAAAAGCGGGATTTGACCCATTTTCTCTCATTTTCACTTGATTGAGGCGATTGTGGAGAGCTTCAAGGGGAGACTTTCATCAAGCAACACAAAGTAAGTGATTCCCACCTATTACAAGTTAAATACATGGGTTGTATATGGATTTAAGCATGGAAATTAGTAGAAATTTAGAATTTTGGAAGATAACCTAAAAATTGGTATTTTTGGATTTTGACCACGAAATTGGATATGAAATTAGGAATAAATGATATATTTGAGTTCGTGGTGTTATGAGTAAAGTTTATCTTCGAACATTTTTAGAATTCGGGCATGTGGGCCCGAGGGTTGGCTTTATCGACTTTTCGAGTGGGGTTAGGAATTGTTTAAATTGATTAATTATGGGTATTAGAATACATTTTGATTGGGTTACACACTGTTTGAATATTTTTGGATCGACATGATTTGGTCCGAGGTGTTAGAGAGGCTTTGGAGCCGATTATGGAACTTCGGAACGAGGTAAGTCTCCTGTCTAACCTTGTGAGGGGGAAACTACCCTTATGTGATATTTATTGTTATGCACAACTATTTGTGGGCGCTACGTACGCACGAGGTGACGAGAGTCTGTATGAAGCTAAAGCATGTTTATGTCCGGCTAGACTTAGGATCTTATTTTGTAATATTTGAATTATTTGAACTCATGTTGCTGGCTTAATTAATTGAAGTTATAGATGAAATTGATTTAGAAATAGATATATGTATACTAAGACAAGCCTTAACACTTTGAGTTGTGGGCGAGTTATTTGAGAAACAGTAACGATTATATTCATTTTGTACCCATGTACGGTATTGTAAACACGTGCCTCATAATTCGGTAACTTCATTCCTTTTCTTGTGGAGCGGGCCGAACGCCTCGGTAGTATATAGATGCATCTATGATTCGTGCCGCACGACCTTCGGCAGTGTACACATTATTCCGGATCGGGCCGAACGACCTCAGCAGAATCGTACGTTATATCGCTAGAAGTCCGAATATTCACGAGCTAATCTTTCCACTGATGCCCGACATTTATGGCATTTCTTATTTCCTTGATGTTGACACTTGACATTTTCAGAAATATTAAGGTAGAATACAAGATTGAGAAATTTATGCTTTAAAGGAAATAATTTGAAAATTATGAGATTACAGATTTACTCCACTATTAATGTGCACTTCATATCTGTCATGAATTATCATATTATTTACTTGGACCTTTAGTAAGTGTCGATGTCAACCCCTCATCACTACTTCTCCGGGGTTAGGCTAGATACTTACTAGGTACGCATTGATTTACGTACTCATGTTGCACTTCTACACTAAATGTGCAGGATCTGTCAGGTTCATTTGATGATCATCTTGGCGCGTAGGCGCACCTATTGAGGAGCCTTCATGTGAGCTGCATTCTAGGCTACGTATCACAGTCCACTTAGCCTCCATTGTACTAATTATTTTATTTTGTCTTATTACATTCGGGACAGCTATTGTATTATTTTTGTACTCCTTAGAAAAATACTCATACATTTGTGATACCGGATTTTGGGGGTTTCTGCTGGTTGTTTGTTATTGTAGTTGTGTAAATATTATCACTTACTCTGTAAAACAATCTATTTCATACGATCTAATTAAGGAAAATATTTGATTTCAATTAATAATATGAGTAAGTAAGTTGTTATATCACCATTGGCTTGCCTGACGGCGGTGTTAGGCGCCATTACAACCTTTTGCGGATTTTGGGTCGTGATAGCTTGGTATTAGAGCGTTAGGTTCGGTTAGGTATCACGAGTCATGAGCAAGTCTAGTAGAGTCTTGCGGATCGGTACGAAGACGTCTGTACTTATCTTTGAGAGGCTATAGGATTGTTAGGAGAACTTCCCTTCTTGATTCCTCATTGTGCGATTTGATTCCATTGAGGCTTGTGCCTTTATTCCCTTCCTACTCAATCTGATGCGACGTGAAGCACTTTTTACCAGTTGGGCATCGAGGAGTTGTAGCGGTGCTACAGACGTGGTACAAGATGTTTTCCCTGTGTTTTCGGGCAGGCTATTATCGTCGCCTTACGGAAGGGATGTTCTGTCATTTCAGCTCAATAGCTGTATTTCCGATGGTTTGAGGCTATGCACAAATTGCTATGATATTCATGCGTCATTATCGAACAGTAATGATGTAATGGTGGGGTGCTCATTTATGTGTTGAGGCAATGAATGACTTGAAATGAGGGTTGTCAGAGATAGCGGTGTGCAACAGTTTAGAATCGAAAATGTTGATGGATCGATAAAGATGATCTTCTAGGAGGTTTGGAGTTGGTGGCAATTCATTAGCTCTGGTGCTAAAGATAGGGAGTTAGTATAAGGCAACAATTGGATAGCAAAGTATGAGGGAGGATATGGCGGAAATTGTCTCGCGGTAGTTGAATTACTAGCAGGTCAAGTATGAACAATAGAGGTCGGGAAGTTGCTTAAAGGAGATGGTTTGACCGAAGTGGGAGTGGCAGAGTAGCATATGGATTCTGCGGTAGGAGAGCCACGTACCTTGAGAAAGTGTAGAATGGTTTGGGAGTCGTGATGGAAGGTGATTTAGTCTACGGATTTTATTTGGAACGATGGTTAACGTATGAAGAAAGATTGAATATGGCAGAAATGAGTTGCTTGAAATGAAGAGGGGGTGTGAAGATTTGATTATCGTTTCTGATGCAATATGATTTGGGTTTGGAAGGTATTGTTGAACTTTCAGTTGATGTCAATGGAGAAGGAACATACTTATATAGCTGGTGGGCGAGCATGGGCTCAGGAGAATTTACTGATTACATTGTAGTTGTACCTAGTGCAGCATCGTTGGAAGATGTCGGTAAGGAATTCAACATGTGGGTTATCTCCTATAAGCAGGTTAGCGATTGCGTGATGTTGATGAAGCTTCTGCGAAGAATACTACTTGCTACCCAGTAAGAGGTTGAATATGTGATTGTGACTAATGATTCAGAATGTTCATGAAAAGCTTAACAAAAGACTTCGAGAAGTTTGGCGGTTTAACGGTGCGAGATCATGCCAACTGAGAAGGAGGAATTGTCATGGGCTCTGCATTATGTGATGATATCTTAAAGCTAAATGAGGGATCTCCACCGTTTACGATTGGATCACGTGGTTGTCTGTTTGTGCAGTTTCCGGTTATCGGTGCATTGGCGGATTATTTATGATTACGAAAAGGGAACATCAAGGGTAATTCAACAAAGAACTTGATGGATGTGTGCTATTTTCGGCTTTATCGAAGCATGTTCAGGTTTTTGGGAAGACTCAGAGCTTATGCTTTTGTGGATGTGATGTACAAGGAAAAGAGTTCAACCGGTTGCTTCTTCGAGAGGGTGTTCATGTGCTAGTAGAGCGTTGGAGTTTGGTTATATTTGGGACCATGTTAGAGTGGGTGACTGTCGACCATGGTCCTAGTGGGTTCAAGAATTAAAGTGCAGTATTAGCGGAAAGGAAGAAATAGCTTCGGACTCGCGGAAGGTCTTGCAGAATGGGTGCACTAGTTGGAGATGCTATTGTGCACGTAAGGAGGTATGAGAT
This sequence comes from Nicotiana otophora, assembly GCA_000715115.1. Taxonomy (NCBI): domain Eukaryota; kingdom Viridiplantae; phylum Streptophyta; class Magnoliopsida; order Solanales; family Solanaceae; genus Nicotiana; species Nicotiana otophora. The sequence goes on along the minus strand of AWOL01S0013052.1, from coordinate 58,054 downwards.
GATTCATGGGTATTAAGACGATGTGGTCTCGCGATTTAGGACACTCGGGATGAGTGCAGATTGAGTTCGTTATGTTGTGAATGGATATATTACATTTATAAGTTAGGTCAAGGGTAAATTTAAAGAATTTGGGTCTGTTAGTAATGGTTGAGTTGGCATGATTGTGGCAATGATCAGTTCCTTTGGCGTGTGAAGTCATACATGTGGTTTGTGGTTGTTCGTGCGGGCTTGACAGCCACCATAACTTGATTGATTTAGGAGGTATATGATTCAAATGGCCTTGTTGTGTAAATGGATTCTGGAAGAGCTATGGCGGTTTAGGTCACGACTTGAGGTTTGTATTTTTTACGGTTTGGGAATTGATGAGCGCAAAACACACACTTAAATATGCTCGCTAGTCAAATATAGTATAATATAATATCATATCCACAATGATTGGAGTTAAACAGTATTTTCATAGTTTATAGCTTGATTGTTATCCAAGATGATCAACAATTGAGAATTATGTGATTAAAAACTAAAATTAACTAAGAGTCTAAACTATTGACTAATGACAATCAACACAAGTAATGAGCAAAGGAAGATATTAATGGGAGAAAGTAAGGGTTGATAGGATAGGTACAAGATAATTGTTTGGGATCTAACTCTAGATACTTCGCTTCTAATGTTTAAGTGAGTCTCTCGAATTCACTCAATTATTAGTACAAGCATTCAACAAAAACTCCTCTCTCGATTAAGTCTTAACCTCACAAGATGAACCAATTTAAGCACGTGAAGATATGCAAGAATGCGTAGTGGATTGATCTTTAGGAAAACCTCTTTCTATTATTTTGATAACTAGGTTTAATCAACAATTCAACTAGCATCTTTCGATTACTAAGAAGAATTAATGAATTCACCCAACAAGATATAACGCAAAAATATCACAAGTTATGCCTCTCTCAATTAAATGATCTAGTGAACATAGATGCAACAATTAAAACATCCAAAATGATTCAATACATGAACTAGAGTTATAATCCACAAACAAATATCAATACGCCAAATCCATCAAACCCTAAAAGGAACTGCTCCGTAGATATGGACAAATAAGTTTAAGTTAAAGGAAAACATAAACGATCCAAACTCTTGTCTAGAGTGAGAATTGAATGATGAAATCCTTGTGCTCTTGCTTCTCCCACTTCTCCTTAGCCTCCTTAGGTCTTCAATATGTCAAAAGTCCCAAAAATAACGTTTTCCCATGTATATATACCAAGTAGGGTTGAGCCCAAATAAAAACACCTTTTCCTATGCGAAATAGGAAAATTACTCTGTAAAATTTGCACAGGCACACTGCATGGGGCGACGTGCCAGGCGGGGCATTTGTGGGAAACTTCAGAGAGCTTGTTCTGACAGGCAGTAGAGATTTTCACTAGCGCGTCGCATAGTGCGCCACATAGTGCGTCGCATTAGTGCAAATTTCTTAGAGTATGGATTTTTCTTTGATTTTGACATTCATACTTGGTCTTGACCCCCGAACACGATCCCGGCTTAATCCCTTGGGCTTTTACTCAGATTTTAAAGCTCCAGATAGCTCGAATTCATTTCATAACATGTACATAGCTCGGAATCATTCCTACAATGCATAAAACACACAATTAGTGCAAAATACTAGCAATTAAAGCTCAAACTCAATTAAAGTGAAGTAAATTGGAGTGCAATAAGCGACTAAAACACGAGATTATAGCCTACCATCAACACCCCACACTTAAACCATTGCTCGTCCTCGAGCAATCAAACTACACTTCATATAGACACGACCTTTTTAAACAACTCTCCTAACTCATTACACCAAGAATATTTTAAATAGACTAAACACAATAGTGTAACATTCTTGCCTTAAGATTTGACTCACAAGACCATGCATTATTCACAACTCGTTCCCTTATTCTAACATAGAGGTCAACGACATTGCCTTTCCTTCATGAATCAAGTGCCCTCACACAACAATAGAGAGTAGTTCCACACACAATAAAAGTTAAGAACAATTAGGAACTCAAGATAGAAATAATTTACTCACTCTCAGAAACAACATTCATATGCCACAAAAGATGAACCATAGGCTTGCCCGTAGTGTACTACTCTACTAATTGAGTTCATTAAGTCAAGGATCAAGTAGGACTTTAATTGGTTATAATGTAGTCTGCGGGACGGGTAGGATATATTTAGATATAAGAGTGACTATACCTCCCTAAGCACTTTAATACATACAATTTACCTTTCAAAACTCCACACTTATGTCAAACCATAACTCCACCTTCACATCAACATACATTAACTCACTACTTCTTTAAGCACAATTACATCACAAGTTACCACTATCAAAGTGTATTTTGCACAACAATACATTGTACCTTTCTTTTTATTTCATTAGTTCCACTCAAAAGCCAAACCAACCACCCCACACTTCAACTTTTACAAGGTTCATAACAAATTCAAGTGCTCATGAGAGGTAAAAGGTTCAAATAGATGGTCAATTCAGACATATGGGTACGACTTGTAATGTGGCTGCCAAAGAAATAAGATTACAGGCTCAACGGGGGTTAACTACGATACATAACAATTAGGCGGGTAAAAGCATATAATTGGCTCAACAAAGAAATACCTATATCACTTTTAAGACTGAATAAAACTACTATTTGTTTTGCAAACACACGGAGCAAGTTCTGGACATCAAATGCAATGCACAGAATAGCACAAAACCTCACACCCACATGTCACATAACTCACTCAAGATTGGACTATCAAGACACTCTAGTCAAAGCAGTTAAGCAAAGTTAAGATCATACACTTTAAGGTACTTATTCAAGAGTCGAAAACTGGGCCTAAGCGTCACAACTAAAACACTCACTATTCTCAAGGCATAACAAAGTCAAGATACATTGCTTTCAATTCAAATCACAACACAAGGTTTCCTACACCTAACAAAATAAAAACTAACTACATCCGGTTCAAACGAAACCCTTGGAAAAGAATCGCGGCACAAAGATAAATCAAGGGGGAATTTTTACACTACCTAATAAAAGAAAAACTTTTTGTCTTTTTCTTTCGACTTTACTCCCTCAAGAAACCCGTCGAATGATATCCATCGTCGGGAAAAGTCAAATATTTTAATATATTTATGTTTTTTCAATTTTTCTAACTACTAAAAGCAAAAAAAAAAAGAAGAAGCTAAAACTAACATACATACAACATACAAATATCCTCCACCCCATACTTTAAATTGTGATATGTCCCCATGACACACAATTAAAAAAAATAAAGTAGAGGAAACTTTTCTGAATCTCTAGTCGGGGTCTAAATCAAAGTCGGGCTCCATTCCACGCGCCCGAACCCGTGCACACATCTACGCAGACAGCTTCTTCTCAACCTAGGGTACACCCCACACTTGTCTTTTCCTATCACTGGGGCCTTCTCTTTTAAAATTTTCACCTTCCACTAAACACTTGCAGCTCGCTTCTCCTTTTTTACCCCCATCTCTACATTTATTTCGAATGTCACAGTCTCTTCACCCACTTTAAGCATGAGTTTTCTATCATGTATATCCAATATTGCTCTACCCTGTAACGACCCGACAGGTCATTTTGAGTATTACAACCCTTTTTCCCCATTTGTTGCTCAAATTATATTATATAGTTGTTGTGTGAATTGCCGGGGTAAATGATTCGAGTCCGGTGAGGTTTTGGAATGAATTGGAAGTTCCAAGGTTTAAAGCTTAAGTTAAAATAGTGACTGGATGTCGACTTATGTGTAAACGACCCCGGAATGGAGTTTTGATGATTCCAATAGCTCTGCATGGTGATTTTGGACTTAGGAGCGTGTCCGAAACATTATTTGGAGGTCCGTAGTGGAATTTGGCTTAAATTGCAGAAAGTTAAATTTTTGGAAAGTTTGACCGGGGGTTTGACTTTCTGATATCGAGGTCAAAATCCGATTCTGGAAATTTGGATAGGTCCATAATGTGAAATGTGACTTATGTGCAAAATTTGAGGTCAATCAAACGTGATTTGATAGATTCCAGAGTCGTTTGTAGAAACTTGAAACTTCAAAGTTCAATGATTTCGAATTGAGGTGTGATTCATCGTTTCGATATTGTTATGTGTATTTTCAGGCCTCGAGTAGGTAAGTGTTACGTTATGGGAGTTGTTGGTATGTTCGGACAGGGTCCCGAGGGGCTCGGGTGAGTTTTGGATGGTTAATGGATCAAATTTGGACTTAAGGAAATGCTAGGGCTGCTGCCTACTGGTGTGATCGCACGTGCGGAGCTTTTGACCGCAGGTGCGAAGCCGCATGTGAGCGAGATCAGTCGCATAAGCAGCCAAGTGTTGAACTGGGCAGTGCTCGCAGGTGCGAGGAATTTTCCGCATCTGCGAGGCCGCAAGTGCGAAGGTGTTGGAGCACATGCGGACTGGGGCTGGCGTGAGGCGACCGCAGGTGCGAAGGGGAATACGCATCTGCGAGTCCGCAGATGCGAGAATGGCACCGCAGATGTGAGGTTTAGAGGGCCGACTATTTCTGCAGGCGCACATTTTTGTCCGCAAAAGCGGATGTACAGGTGCGAGCCCAGGCACCGCAGGTGCCGAAATGCCTGGGCAGTGTAAAAAATGAAGGTTCCGAGAATTTTTCTCATTTTCGAGTTTTGGAGCACTGTTTGGGCAATTTTGGAGAGGAAATTGTTTACACAACTTAGGGTAAGTGTTATTCACTCCCTTGTGATTATAGTTCATGAATTAATCTTCATTTTTGGTGTAAGATTATTAAATCTTCAAGAGAAATAGAAGGAAATTTCTATAATGTCACAAAATGAATTTTTCAAGTTTGAATACCGATTTGGAGTCGGATTTGAGTGAAATTAGTATGGTTGAACTTGTAATTGAATGGGTTGTCTTATTTTGTAAGTTTCGTCATATTTCGAGATGTGGGCCCCATGAGTGATTTTTGGGGTGTAATTTTGGATTTTGTGGAAAATATTAGCATGTTGATATAAAATTAATTCTTATAAATTGTGTGGACTGAATCAAATTAATTGTGGTAGATTCGAGCCGTTCGAGAGTTGATACGCGCATAATGGGATTTCTGGAGCATTGTTTAGCTTGCTCGACTTTGGATTCGGCTTGTTCGAGGTAAGTAACTCTTCTAATCTTGGAGTTGAGGGTATGAAACCTTAATATATGTATTTCATGAATTGTTGGGAGGTGATGCACATGCTAGGTGACAGGCGTGTGGGCGTGCACTATAGAAATTTTGACATAATTATTTCTGTAGAATTTTATAGTTAAATGATCTTGGCATTTTCCATGCAGTTTTATGAGTTAAAGAAATTGAGCTGAAAAGCTTATTAAAAATCATGTTGAGGCTATGTGTAGTATTATTGAGACCCACAGAGGTTATATTACTGTGAATTATTTGTTTTAAATTAAAAATTCATACTCAGTCATATTTATTTCATTGCATATCATATCTCAGTCTCTGTTGTTATTTATTGATACATCATATCATCATTTTGGGGCTATTTTCATGACATTGTGAGCCCAAGAGACTGGAGAGATTGATGACTGAGTGAGGACGAGGGCTTGATTTGTGAGGATATTTATGGGATCGGGTTGCACGCCCCAACATGTTGCATATTTATGGGTTCGGGCTGCACGCCCAACATGTTGCATATTTATGGGATCGGGCTGCACGCCGCAACATGTTTGATATAGGCCGAGGGCCTAAGTGATTTATGCCATGATTTGGCTTGATATAGCGCTTGGGCTGAAGGAGCCCCTCCGGAGTCTGTACACACCCCTAGTGAGCGCATGTACCTACTGAGTGCGAGTGCCGAGTGATGAGTGACTGGGAGGCATGAGTGATTGTGAGGTATGCCCGAGTGGCATGAGTGATTGTGAGGTTTTCCCGAGTGGCATGGATGACTATGAGGTATGCCCGAGAGGCATGAGTGACTGCGAGGTTTGCCCGAGGGGCTGTATATGAGTGATGTTCTTCCCGAGGGACTATTTATGATTTTATCACTGAGTTGCATCGCATTGGAATGCACACATGACATACAGGCATAAAGATGTATTTTTTTCATGCTGTACAACATCACATCATTCATGATTTCTCACATATTTTGACAGTTGGACATAGTGATGCATTTGTTTTACATGGGTTATCCGGAAGGAAAATGAAACATCTTATTTATTGTTGAAACAATTTTGGGAGAAATTTATTATTTTCTAACTATTCATATTTTTGGCAACTTCGGCAAACGATTTGGGTTTTCACTGATGTATTTGAAAGGAAGAACTATTATTTTTGTAATCATGATTTGCCTGAGCATTTTATCTCTGAGTTACTTCTGGTATTATTTTTTTTGTGTTGTTATGAATTGTTGTGGACTATTGGTTATGGACCCTACCTTGGTGAAAGCTCGTCACTACTTTCAACCTACGGCTAGATTTGTTACTTACTCAATACATGGGGTCAGTTGTACTGATACTACACTTCTGCACATTGCGTGCAGATGTTGGCTGTTGTTGTTACTGTGCTCGATAGTTGCGGGACTTGAAGATGTACCTGTGTTCCTGTTGTAGCTGCCTCTTGTTCAGGGTAGCCTTAGATTTATAAAAGCTCTGTTTATGTATTATTCAAACAAACTATGTATTTATTTCATTTCTGCTTTGTATACTCTATTCTTAGAAGCTCATGATTTATACTACCAGATCTTGGGGATTGTATAAGATTAAGACCTTTATTCACTTAAATTGCTTTAATAATTATTGTTGTAATTGGATATTTGGTAGTTGGCTTACCTAACGGGTTGGGTTAGATGCCATCATGAATATTGGGATTTTGGGTCTTGACATACCCGTTTCTAAGAATGATTTTCCTAACATAAAGGGGACCTCCTTATTCTCCTCCGTCTTCACCATTATGAATCCACAAGAAATACAAACTTATCTACCCGAACTAAGACATCTTCCACTATCCTCTCGGGTATTAAAGTCATTTGGTCGACCAGCTGCAAGGATATTGGTGCTGACCTTATCTCTCCAATCCCATTCTCCAGTTTCCCATAAATAGACAAAGGCATTAGATTAATTGAGGCACCAGAATCACATAAAGATTTATCAATGTTAAGAGTTCCTAAAGAGCAAGGTATAGTAAAACTCCTTGGATCTCCACACTTTTGTGGGAGTTTGTTTTGCAAGATTGCATTGTAATGCTCTGTGAGATTAACCATTGATGTCTCTTTTATTTTCCTCTTCTTTGTAAGGATCTCCTTCAAGAATTTGGCATAAGCTGGCATTTGTGAGAGAACTTCTATGAATGGAAAATTTACATTAACCTGTTTCAGCATATCTAGAAATCTCTCAAACTGCTTGTCCAACTTTTCTCTATACAAGTTTTGGGAAAACGGTAGAGCAGGCATGTGCTTTCTCTCTTTATTATATTCCTCCCTTCTCGAAGTTTCCTTCTTCTTATTTTTCTCAGCTCCCTTCTTTCCTTTCTTCTTCTCAGTCTTTTTATCATCTTCAATTTTTAGCCTCTCCCTACTTTCTTTTTCAGGTATAACCTCTTTTTGGATTGGAGTGGGATCTTTCAATACTTGCCCGCTTCTGAAGGTCACAACATTTAACGTTTATTTGGGATTCTTTTTAGTATCAGCTGGTAGAGTACCTGAGATTCTCTCAGATAATATAGTTACAATTTGTCCACTTGTCTCTCCAAGTTACGCAATCATGTCCCAAGTTCTTTGATAGCTGTGCCATGAGCATCTAATCTCTCATGTGTCTTGACAATGAATGAATTCATCAGATCTTCTAACCCAGACTGATTTGGCTATTGAGGCTGAGACTGCGGCCTCTGCTGATTCACAAAACCAGGAGCTCCTTGAAATCTGGAGTTATTTTGTTTTCATGCATTTGTTGTACACCCAGGTGAACTCCAAGAAAAGCCGAGGTGCTTTTGACCCATTACATTGAAGTTATAATTACCCACAACATTAACTTCCTCAGTTGAGGCTTGACACTCATGAGTAGGGTGTCCTCTTCCACATATATCACAAGCTGCATGAGGTTCATTATGTATCGAAGCTTAGGTCATCTTCCTTATTTCTTTTGCCATGGCATCAAGCTTTACCTACACAAATGTGTTAGCATCAACCTGGTGAACACAAGTTGATATTCTTCTTTCAGCAATCTCATAGGGCCACTGATTTGTTGTTACACCCTATATTTTCGTACATAAAACTGCGTCGTGAGCAAACTAATGTAGGACCAAAAATGAGATCATCTTTGAAAATATATAAAGTAAGTTAATCATGTTACCTCAGAGGTTACAAATATTGAAGATCATGAACAACAAGTACAAAGAGGGTTGGAAGGTTCAGAAGCTAAAGGAATTGAAGAAAATAATGTTTTGTCGAAAGTCGAAAAGTTGGGAATGTTATAACATATACTTTTGGGGTGAGACTAGAATGTTTAACATGATAGGGAGGTTATGTTATGAGCTATGTTAGTCGTATGATAGTCTTGTATTATGGTTTGAAGTCAAGCGAGTGGTGGAACAAAAGTCGATGAAAGTCATCACAAGTTAGGTTCATAAGTTTTACTGAAACTTTGGGTCAAATGTAACTGTGCTTTTATCCCAATATACTTAGAGTTATAGGATATTGCACCCATAAAATTAAATATCTATGAGTACTCATTAAACCGTTTGTCAATACGATATCGGAATAGAGAGATATGGACGTTTTTGCGAGACTGCGCATACTGTCACCTAATTGCTTAAATGAGAATCCAAAAATAACTCAGTTCGGGTCGTCCAAAAATGGTCCAGTTCGTCTCGTCCAAAGAGTAATTTTTAAAGGCCTATCTCCTTCATATATTAGACAGATAATAGGGCATAATAACCATACATAAGCTCTGCAAAAAGCCTCCCAAAAATTTCCCACAAACCCCAACTGATTTTTCTCTCCCTTTCAAGTTCTAATTGGAGGTAAACACTTAGAGTTTGAAGAACCAAGATAGGAGTTGAGTTATCCAACAAATAAGGTATGTTTACTGAACTCTTTCATCCATTTGTTTCTAATTTAAATGCATAGTAAGTCATTTTATATTTGTAAGAACTCACGGGACGGTGATCAGAAGCCGTGAGTTCGAGTTATTCACTTGTAGCGGACTGTTTTGTGGACTGTTTTGTGTTACTGTTGGGATGCATATTTTACTACTATTTTGTAGAGTTTTGGAGAAGGAAGGGTGTGGAGAAATACCACATAAATGTAGGGTGGTGGGCTGGTTGTTCATCATAACATTTTCGGGGTGTTTGACACTACTACAGTAGTCGTTTTGTGTATGAAGAGATTGGGGTGTGTTCGGCTGTTTTGTAGTATTTTGTGGTGTATATAATGTCACTCCCCAAACTCGGGGAGCGCGACCGGTGCTTAACCGAGTGAACCCGGCCGAGCAAGCCTATTAGATTTTCTTCTACCCAAACTCATATATGAATAAAGAGGATATGCATTCCATTAATCAAACACTAAAAATATTTCATTAGCAACTTTATTCATAATTTTCAAAGTATTAAAAGTTTACAGATATAATGAAAAACATGTTTGCCAAATAGAAACATTCCTAGTTCAATTCCCAACATCATACACTACCCACAACCTATCTACGGAGCCTTTAAGTATGATAGAAGAATAGTATGGAAGTGACGGTAACAAGGCCCCGGCTATATCTCAAGACACAAAGTGTAACATCAAGTGACATAGGGCCTGCAATAGGGTAGGGCTCACCAAAACCTGCTTAATAGGGAGTAGCTTGTTACAACCCATATTTTCGTACGTACGAGTACATCGTAAGTCAATTGATGTAAGCTCAGAAATAAAATCATCTTTGAAAGTTTACAAAGTTAGTTAATCATATTTACTTGGAAGTTACTAATATTTAAGATCATGGACTGCAAGTACCAAAAGGGTTGGAAGGCTTAGAAGCTAAACCAATTGAAAAATATAAGTTTCGTCGAAAGTCGATATTATAAAATGTACTTTTGGGATGAGACTAGGGATATTAACATGATAAGGAGGATATATTATGAGTTATGTTAGTAATATGATATTCATGTGTTATGTTTTGAAGCCAAACGGGTTGTGGAACAAAAGTCGATGAAAGTCATTAGAAGTTACGTTCATAAGATTTACTGAAACTTTGGGTCAAATGTAAATTTTCTCCCAATATACTTAGAGTTATGGGGTATTAAACCCATAAACGTAAAGATCTATGAGTCTAGTTTCTAACTCATTAAACTGTTTGTTAATACGACATCGGAGTAGAGTGATATTTGCAGTTTCGCAAGACTGCACATACTACATATGTGACAAGTAGGTGTGTCACTAAAGTTTTTTGAGAAATATATTTTGTATGTTATATGAGGTCTTTTTGAGATATATTATATATAAAATTGAAGGTCTTAGAATATAGTTTCCAATGCTCTTAACCGTTCATTCATACAACGTACGGATAAAAAGATATAAGTATATGAAAAACGGCCAATGATAGGGTGCCAAGTAGCACCTTTTTGACTTTTCAAAAGAATTGGATATTTATATCCTTATCTCGTCTCCTTCTTCAATTTTCCAGAGAAAACGACCAAATAAGACCCCTAACTTAACTCTCAAGCTCTCCTCAAGGTTTTCCAACGAGATTATCATCCGAGGCACGAAATCAAGTAGCGATAACATTAAAACGATTTCTACGACGTAAGTATCGCTATATTGCCTTTCTTTTTCTTTGTAGTTTAAGTTTAGGAATATATTTAATAGTTAATAATATACCTTATTTCTGTATATAAAGGTGGATAAATTCATTTTCTAATTGTTAGAGCTCACGGGACGGTGATCGGAAGCTGTGAGTTCGACTTATTCACTTGTAGCAGACTGTTTTGTGGACTGTTTTGTGTTGTTGTTGGTCTGCGTGTTTTACTACTGTTTTGTGGAGTTTTGGAGGAGTAAGGGTGTGGAGAAACACCACATAAATTCAGGGTGTTGGTCTTGTCATTCGTCGTAACATTGTCGGGCTGTTTGACACTACTACGATGGTCGTTTTGTGTATGAAGAGATTGGGTTGTGTTAGGCTGTTTTGTAGTATTTTGTGGTGTATTTAAGGTTGGAATATAATGTATACATGTTGATATTGTTGTAGTCTTGTGTTGTTGGTGTTATCTTAAATTTGGAGGAAGTAAGGATTATAGGGGAGATGTTGCCCGTTTTAATACAAAATAAGCTTGTCGTTCGTTGTGCGATAGTTGTACCTTTCATAACTTAATGATAGTATTATTATCGTTGTTGTAGACTAAGGTACGGAGAGGCGAGTTCAACTTGGTGATTAAAAAGATTGTGATAAGGTATGTTAAGACTAAACCTTTCCTTCATTTTGGCATGATCTCGTAACTACATATGTTTGACAACGAGACATAAAGAGAAGTTCGTATTCATGAATTTATTCACATTATCCTAGTATCGGAAGTTACAGTATTCTCCCTTATCGGGACTTTAGATTCAGTTAAGTATTTTCTTCCAATCAAGAGAGCAGATGGTCTCTCTCTCTCTC
>AWOL01S0013052.1:1569-36481 GCA_000715115.1 Nicotiana otophora | reverse complement strand
TATATATATATATATATATATATATATATAGTATTATAATATTTTCACCACCATCGAGCTATAATCGATGGGAAGGCCCCAATTAGGCAACCTCTGATCCGATGGTAAGTTATATACCGAGCCTACTGTAGCCGAGCGCCTATGAGTGAGCCCAGAATGGCCGAGATACATAGCCTAGTATGGCCGAGCGCCTATGAGCAAGCCTACTACGGCATATCAGTTACATATACCGAGCCTTATAAGGTCGGACAACTATTTTACTTATTATATTGAGAGAGAGGAGTCAATATCAGCAGGTAAACATATCTTCAAATTATATTTGCCTTACATACTCAGTATATTATTTCATACTGACATTCCTTTTGCTGGGGACATTGCATTTCATGCCTACCGGTACTAATAGACAACTGGATAGACCTTCTTAGTAGACAAAGTCAAACATCAGCTTGGTTGGTAAGCTTCACTTCCTCGGAGTTACCAGGTCGATACCTTGGAGTCCATTTTATATATACAGGTTTGATGAGTAGGTCGAGGCCCTGTCCCGACCATGATATAATTCAGTTATCCCTAGAGGCTTGTAGACGAGTCCTGTATATTTTGTATATCAGTAGATGTTCATGGCGGCTTCGTCGGCCTGCACAGTTATATATATAAGCTTTTAGGTATGTTTACTCCACAGATTAGGGAGACGTTATTTTTAGACGATTCAGAATATGGCCTCATCGGCCTAAGTTGAGGGTTACCCCTCCAGAGTTCAAAGTTACAAAGTGGTACACTCGGTCCGAGTATGATACCGGGTGCCGGCCACGCCTCTTCAGGTTTGTGGCTTGACATAACTGCTAATGAGGACTAAAGTTGCCCGTTGCTGAATCACCTGCATTCATTGAAGATGCAGAGCCTCCGGCAAAAGGGACGTTAATACATATGGAATAGTACTAGTATGTAAAGCTAACTATCCTCTTTAAAAAAATAGAATACCAGTGTAAGAAAGGGAAAACCGTGGAAACAACAATCAACAATCAATGATATTCAAATACCAACTTAAAACATAATAATTTCCAAAATATGAAGACAACATTGTGAAGTGATAATCAAAATATGATGATAATATTATTTTTGGTTGGGAGATCTTTAGCATCGATATATCACTGTTCACCTTTTACAATACTAATATTCACAATACCAATACCACCATTCATAGTACCAATATTCACAATAGCAATACCACCGTACTTTTTACACGGAGTCCGCTCACGACCCGATCGGCTAGGCTATCTCATTAGAGTCATCAACCACAATCACTATCAATACCAATACCGCTGTACTTTTAGCATAGAGTCCGATCACGACCTGATAGGCTAGGCCATCTTATTTGAAGACATCAACCACAATCACAATCTCTGTGCAAATATACCACCGTGAATTTAGCACGGAGTCCGATCACGACCCGATCAGTTAGGCTGTCTTATTGGATGACATCAACCAAAATCACAATTGTAATTACAATATCCAGCACAATCACCACCATGTGTGCGGCATGGTGTCCGATCATGATCCGATCGGCTAGGCTGTCTTATTCGAGACATCAACCCTTTTACATCAATCAATCTTATCCCAATTAAGAGGAATAATTTTATCACATCAATCTCATCCCAAATAAGGGGAATAATTCACAAAAATAACATAGGTGCAAATGTATTTACCTCATCATCTTTCACATTGTATAAATCTTCACTAATATTTTCAACCAATAAAACAAGAATATTTTCTTGGCTCTTTTAGCCATTCACAGGATTCTTTGTTCAAGGCACGGTGGACATATTTGATATTCCACACTTTCATTTCTTTCCTCTCATGTATCATCATCATAAATATCAACATACATATAATATTCCGGAAATCACAACTTTAAGTTCATTAGAAATGAACAATTTAAGCACAATAGATTTCTTTTCGAGAAATGGAGTAAAATCATTGACAATTGATGCGCAAGTTAAAATCACCAACAAATAACACACTATTTATTCTTGACATATTTTTTCCTAAAAGGGCAATACACAATTTTCACTCACGAATATGTAAGAATACAGAACACATTGAAAATACTCACAAATCATAACGTCTATTAAAACAGCCACATATGAGCATGACTTGAGTTCATAAACTTTTAGGAAATTCTATTTTCGATATCAATTTTGGAACAGTTGAATCAAAGCTCATTTCATAATCTTTCTCACATCATCTTATTTCATTGGCACCATTGGTCACAAGTATAACTTTCACTCTTGGCACATTGGCCATACTTTATATTTCCAATTCACTTATTTCACTTCCAACCATCTTTATAGATTATCAACAATAAGACACTTCCAATCAAGACTTTAGGTACACATATGAGCAATTAAGAGTGTTAAGCATATTGAGATTCTCTCACACAATTTGGCATCATAGCCTTCATTTGAAACATGTCTCAAAGACATAACATTTTAATGCACATATCATTCTTGAACACATTCCCAAAGGATAACATAATGTGATAGGAACATTCGTAACACGTTTTGAATATATAATTCTCGACACTTTTCTTATTCGGGACAATCAAATTTATTGGGAACATCTCGGAACATAGAATAAGGAACTTGAGACAACCATATTTGAAACTTACAGGAACATCATGGAATTCAATTCTAAGAGAGTAGTTTATCCAACATACCTCGCTTTGAGCTTTACTTAAATTACTACAACGTTCCAGAAATTCTAGCAATCCCAATCTATTTTGAGACATAACAAAATTGAGCATAAATTAGGAAGGTATTCATGGTTTCAGCTCATTTGAGCATTTTATCAAACACTAGGTGTGCAAATTTGGTTACAAGGTTCTTCTATAAGATTTCCTTCATTCTACAACCCAATCTTTACTTATTTAAGCTCAACAATCTTTCCACAAAACTTATTGGTACATGCATGTATAAATAATACTCCCATACCCAAGAATCATACTCCTAATCAACCATCTTTTACCCCAAACTCGAAATTGAAGACTAGAGGTTGAATCTTACCTCTTAGATGAAGATCTTGTGATTAGCTTCCTTGATTCTTGAAGATTGGATGAATAGAATGTTAGGTTCCCTCTTTCTCTCTCTAAAATGCTCTTACCTCTCTCTAAAACCCTCAGAAAAACACCCCAAAATAAGCCCCAAAGGCTATTTATTAAAATGGGGTAAGAGTTATGAAAATAGAAATATTAACCCTCCGAAATCAGGTCTGCGATCGCATAATAGACTGCCGAATGGGTATGCGGGCCGCACAATTGATCGCAAAATCGGTGCCCATAACTGAGCTGTTCTGGTCCATTCTGCGATACGTTTTGTGGTCGCAGAAGCAGTTTCGCGATCGCAAAATCGCATTTTTCCAGCCTTTGATAATTTGGTCATAACTTCTTGTAGGAGTGTACAAATGACGAACGGTTTGAAGCGTTGGAAACTAGACTCAATGAAATTTAATTTTCTAGGTAGATTACCTCCTAAGTAGTTATAGTTTGGTATACGCATTCGTTTGAATTACTATCTTATGCGAACTCACTTGAAACTTTATCCCATCAAAACAATTTCAACTTGACATAGCCTTGGGGCTCTTCTTAGACCATAAACCATTCTTAATGCACCTCATACATATATTATCATGCTCAATTGATATAATTCTTATAATATCTCTTGTATGCATACAAAATAATATAATTAGCGCACATCAACTTTCTTACTAGCGCTCAAGTACTTTGAAAGTTTTCAGGGTGTTACATATAAGGTTGGAAAATAATGTATATATGTTGTTATTGTTGTTTTTTGATGTTGTTGGTGTTATCTTGAATTTGGAGGAAGTAAGGATTATAGGGGAGATGTTGCTCGTTTTAATACAAAATAAGCTTGTCGTCCGTTGTGCGATAGTTGTACCTTTCATAACTTAATGATAGTATTATTATCGTTGTTGTAGATTAAGGTGCGAAGAGGCGAGTTACACTTGGTGATTGGAAAGATTGTGATAAGGTATATTAAGGGTAAGCCCTTCCTTCATTTTAGCATTATCTCGTAGCTACATGTGTTTGATAATGAGACATAAAGAGACGTTCGTATTGATGAATTTATTCACATTATCCTAGTCTCAGAAGTTACAGTATTCTCCCTTACCGGGACTTTATATTCATTTAAGTATTGTTTTCTTCCATTCAAGAAAGCAGAGGGTCTATATATATATACACAATATTACAATATTTTCACCACCATCGACCTATAATCGATGGGCAGGCCCCTATTGGGCAACCTCTGATCAGATGGTAAGTTATATACCGAACCTACTGTGGCCGAGCGCCTATGAGCGAGCCCAGGATAACCGAGATACATATCCTAGTATGGCTGAGCGCCTATGAGCGAGCCTACTACGGCCGAGCAGTTACACGTACTGAGCCTTATAGGGCCGAACATTCAATTTACTTACTATATTGAAGGAGTTGAGTCAGTATCAACAGGTAAGTATATCTCCCGATCATCTTTGACTCCCAGTTGCTTTCAGTTATTATATTATCAGTTCAGTTTTAGATTTCAATTATGTTATTACCTTACATACCCGGTACATTATTTCGTACTGATGTCCCTTTTTTGGGGACGCTGCATTTCATGCGTGCAGGTTCAGATAGATAGACATGTATACCTCCTTAGTAGGTGTTGCCCGAGTTCAGCCTGATCAGTAAGCTCCACGTTCTTTAGAGTTGTCGGGTCTAGGATTTTGTGTACATCTTCTGTATGTATGTATATATGTTATGGGTAGGCCGGGGCCCTGTTCCGATCATAATACATCCATCAATAGAGGCTTGTAGACATATCCTGTCAGTTAGTGTAGTATGGTTGGCTTGTAGGCCTAGTATGTATATTTTGTTGGTTTGTTAGATGTAGTAGTTATGACGGCCTTGTCGGCCCAGCTTTATATTGATGTTTAGTCAGCACTAGTTTTCCGTTCAGTTTTATATGTAAGCTTGAAAATGAGATCCTCTTTGAAAGTGATTTAATGATGTTACGCCCCATTTTTGCAAGCCTTTAAGAGTTATCATTCGGGGAAAATGTTTCTAAGGGTACATGTTTTTACACCCCGTACTTCAGATGTCACTGTCATTATAGGATTATCTAATGTAAGCTCAAAAAGGACGAAATCCTTCTACAAGGATAAGAAATGTTTACCAAAGTCTTAAGTAAGTTGAGATGAATATGAGACTTGTTAATCATGATTTAAATGAGTATAAAGTCATGATATGACTATATATGATATTTGGATATGAAATATAAAGTTTGGAAAAAATCGGATTAAAGTTGCGGAAAACCCGACTAAGGATTTGCCTTGTAATAGAGCTTTTTGAGAAATACATTTCGTGTCCTATATAGGGTTATTTTGGGACATAGTATATACCAAATTTAAGGTCTTGGAATGTAGTTTCCAACTCTCTTAACTGTTTGTTCATACAACGTCTGGATAAAAAGATATAAACGTATGAAGAAGGGCTAATGTGAGGGTGCCAAGTAGCACCTTTTTGACTTTTAAAAAAACGGGATATTTACATCCCTTATCTCGTCTCTTTCACCATTTTTCCACAGAGCATGACCAAATAACACCCCTAACCTTACCCTTAATCTCTCTACAAGGTCTTCAAACAAGATTATCATACCGGGAGCGAAATCAAGAAGCGATAATATTAGAACGATCCATACGACATAAGTATCGTAGAACGATCCATACGACTTAAGTATCGCTATATCGCCTCTCTTTTTCTTTGTAGTTTCAGTTTTGCAAGGTAATTAATAGTTAAGAAAATGCCTACTTTCTGTATTTAAGATTTTTAATATCAAGGAAGATTGATAAATTCATTTCCTAATAGTTAGAACTCACGGGACGGTGATCGGAAGTCGCGAGTTCTAGTTATTCGACTTGTAGTGGATTATTTTGTAGGTTGTTTTGTATTATTTTTGGGCTGTCTATTTTGCTACTATTTAATGGTGTTTTGGAGGAGAAATGGTGTGGATAAACACCACATAATGGCTAAATGATGGATTAGTAATTCTTTGTAACATTTTCGGGGTGACACTACTATAGTTGTCGTTTTGGGTATGAAGTGATTGGGGTGTGTTGGGCTGTTTTAAGCTAAATATAACATGGATTTCGACTTGAATCCACTGTAGGAGGTAATTATATTGTGTTATTGCATGTGCTTAAGGTTATCTTGATGTTGATTAAGTTAAATGGATGGGCTAAACATGAACTAGTGAATAAAGTTGCTAATTGAGGATAGTTGGATTTGTGGATTGTAATCTTTGTTATAAATATATGGTATAAGGCTGGAATAATTGATTAATGACTTCATTATCATGTTAATGATACTGTTAAGTTAAAGTAAGAAGTCTATAAGGAGTGATATGGGGTATACAAGTTTTAATCGGAGCTTGTCGTTCGTCATGAAGTAGTCGTGACTCGTTGTTGTTATATGGTGTCTTGTTATTGATAATTATGTATTGCTGGATTGCTATGGTCATTTTTGTTGGTATATGGTATTTAAGGAGGCTCTTGTTACAAGGGAGATGTTGTCTAAATTTACATAAATGAGTTATTAGTTTAAGTTGCGGACTTAGCCTTTACTCAGCACACTGATTTTGAATCTCCTTATGCTATGGTAGATTGAGTTGAGTTATTTGAAGAATTGCTTGGAAGGTATTAAGGACTCAATGGAGTTAATATATGTTAAGGCTATCCCTTTTTTACTTTTGGCATGATCCATATGATACAACGAAACGAGCAAGCATGCCACTTTCACGAATGATTATATTCCTAGAAGTACTAGGGTTATCTATGTTCTTGATTCCCATATGTCCTACTATCATATCGTCTGTTCATGGGTCTCATGACATTTCGAAAGATCTTATTGACTTATTTCATTATGCATTGTATTCATTTATACATGTATATTGACCCATGACCAGATGACGTTATATACGCGTATAGTATATGTATATGGGGTATGGGGGAAAGGTTATGGTGTTATATACGCACCACCACCTGATCAGCCGGTATACATTTATGGCTTCGCCCACTGAGGCTACGATGATATGATGGATTTCCCTCAGGGGCTTGATGATGTTATGTACGCATATACCTATGCATGGTATGGCATTAACACGCATGTGCATGGCATTATAAATTTTTCATGATTTATAGAGCTATTTAGAATTACAGGTTGAGTTCTTTACTCCATGTTTCTTTCATGTCTTTTATATGCTACTTTTATGTCTTTTATATGCTACTTTCATGCCTTACATACTCGGTACTTTATTTGTACTGACGTCCCTTTTGCCTGGGGACGCTGTGTTTCATGTCCGCAGGTCCCGATAGACAAGTTGAGAGTTCTCCTAGTAGGCTATCTGCTCAGCGGAAGGTGTTTGTGCACTCCACTTGCTCCAGAGTTACCTATTTGGTCAGTATGATTTGGACATATATTGATTGGTATGGCGGGGCCCTGTCCTGACCTTTATGGCATTTATGTACTCTTAGAGGCTTGTAGACAGATGTCATGTATATGGATACTTGTATGGCCTTATCGACCTATGGTTTGAGTATACAAATGATCCTGTCGGCCTTATAGGCCCGTATGTCACATGTATAAGTTTCTATATCATGTAGGGTCGTCCTATATTTAGTATTCCCTTATATTTTATTCTGGTTATCTCATGACGTCCCTTCTTGCCCATTTACCCATGATGGTATGATAAGAAATATACGTTACATTGGTGTTCAGTTAGGTAAGGCACCGGGTGCTCGTCGTAGCCCATCGGTTTGGGTCGTGACAAAAGTGGTATCAGAGCAGTTTTATCCTAGGGAGTCTACAAGCCATGTCTAGTAGAGTCTTGTTTATGGGTGTGTTGTGCACCATACTTATAAGCAGGAGGCTACAAGGCATTTAGGATTGTCACTTTGTTTTCTTACTCTAGATCATGTGGTGGAGCTCAGTTGTAAGAATTCACACTCCTAAATTCTATTTTATTTGTAATACATTGATATCTACATCCAGAAAGACAGTTGGTAAGAAGAAAAATAGACAGCCCAAAAACAACACGAAACAGCCCATAAAACAATCCACTACAAGTCGAATAACTCGAACTCGCGGCTTCCGATCACCGTCCAGTGAGTTCTAACTATTAGGAAACGAATTTATTAACCTTCATTGATATTTAAAATCTTAAATACATAAATTATACATTTTATTAACTATTAAATACCTTCAAAAACTGAAACTACAAAGAAAACGAGAGGCGATATAGTGATACTTACGTCGTAGGGATCGTTCTAATGTTATCGCTTCTTGATTTCTTGCCACGTATGATAATTTTGTTTGAAGCCCTTGTAGAGACATTAAGGGTAAGGTTAGGGGTGTTATTTTGTCATGCTCTCTGGAACAATGGAGAAAGAGACGAGATAAGGGATGTAAATATCCCATTGTTATTTTAAAAGTCAAAAAGGTGCTACTTGGCACCCTCGCATTGACCCTTTCTTCAGACGCTTATATTTTTTATTCGGATTTTGTATGAACAAACAGTTAAGAGCATTGAAAACTACATTCCAAGACCTTAAATTTGGTATATACTATGTCCCAAAAAGATCCCATATATCACATGAAATATATTTCTCAAAAAGCTTCATTACAAGGCAAATCCTTAGTCGGGTTTTCCGCAACTTTAATCCGATTTTTCCCAAACTTTATTTTTCATATCCAAACATCATATATAGTCATATCATGAATTTAAACTTATTTAAATCATAATTAACAAGTCTCATGTTCATCTCAACTTACTTAAAACTTTGGTAAACATTTCTTATTCTTGTAAAAGGATTTTGTCCTTTTTGAGCTTACATTAGATAATCCTATAATGACAGTGACGTCTGAAGTACGGGGTGTAACAACATGTACCCTTAGAAATATTTGTCTCCGAATGATAACTCTTAAGTCTTAAAGTCTTGCAAAAATGGGGCGTAACATCATTAAATCACTTTCAAAGAGGATCTCATTTTCAAGCTTACATCAATTGACTTACGGCGTACTTTCACGTACAAAAACATGGGGAGTAACATCATTCCCCCCTTTGGAACATTCGTCCTCGAATGTTGACTGATGCGTTTTTCATTCTCATAGCCTATGACTCTTATGAATACTTTAATATTGTCCTTTGGCATCTAGGAAACTGTTCTATGAATAAATCCAAAAGCCAGGGCATCCCCCCTTTAGGCCTCTTTCTCACGCCACGATTCGTGGTCAGAATTCTTCCAATCTCATAACTATTGCTACCTTCTGTCATGCAGTCTGTACGACTTTGTCCTTGTATGTGCGCCTATGCGACTCTTCTCTCATTTTCCTCCAGTTTTTTGCCAATCTCTAGACCTCACTTTGTGAACATATACAGGACTACGATAGGTTGTCCCTCTGGGCATCTATTAGTATACTGAAGTTCTTCGCTTGGTACTTTGTTGAATGTACCACTATCGCTATATTTTGTTTCCTATCCTTGGTTATTTGCCCTTATGGCTTTAGTGCATCTAGGTAGGTCACACCGTACTATAACACTTACTTTGGTTTAGTAGTACCGAGGTCTGCTACCCAACTCCAGGTTACTTTCTCACTACTTATCCCATATGTATAAATCTAAGTCCTTTAATACTTCCTTATTACTGTTCATCTAAAGAATGGCATTATAACCTCATCTTATGCTTTAAATTTTTTATCCATCTATTGTTGATTCACCTTAATGTTGATCTATATCTACCACTGATAACTTGAGATCTCTTATGTAATACATTGTCACTAGGGCTTACATCTCATCGGGGAACATCTGAAGTGATTTTTCTGATCCACCTAGGGACAATACTATATTTCAATAACCGTATTTCATAGCATCCCAACGTGATTCATCATATGGGTTCTAATCCAGTGCAATTCATGAAATCATTTTTTCTCAAAATCATTACTCAATCAAAGGCCTAAACGTCATCCTTTTATCTATCACAATTACACCCTTATTCTACTACCAGGGCAATATTTCATATCTTCTAATTACTCCTAGTTTTAGACTCCTCAAGTCAATTCAAGCTATATTGAGCTTTCTATAACTTACAGTAACCATCAACTCTCTTATTTTGATAGGCTTAATCCTGAGGTGTTACCTATTCTTGTCACCTTCTCACTCATCTTTACTTATCCTTACTCCTAACTACCTAAATCCTTGTCGCTCTACGATACCTTAGCTTGCGACCTACACATATCTATTCATACTACTTGCAACCTTCCTTTAACTTACTAGCACCATAGATTTCCTTTGGTGCCTTCTCAATTGCCTTTAAACATAAGCAATTACTTTTCCTGGTCATTCTGCCACTTGTTGCATGAATAATGGCTTATCTTATTTCCCATGAATACTAAATTTCCTGTAACTCATATGATCTCAAATGTCACCTTTTGATATTTTTCTTCTTCCCGTTCATTAGCCACGATAGGTGGCACTTTCTTATGGAGTACATACAATGTTGTAGTGATACTGTTGTTAAAAGACCATTTCTTCTTTATGTCACTATGCTTAAGTTGAAGCCTTCTTCCTTATTTCCTCATCTAGTCTTTCTTTGTAGTACTTAAGGGAGACCCTTTGACTCCTGTAAAGCTGCGAGCTTAGTACATCGTACTCGCCTATAATTATCCTTTGTTACTTACCTCTGCGCCCTTGTGCTTGGAAGGTTGCCTCTGAACTGAAATTTTTGACTGTCTTCTCAGTGGCACCATATTTTATTTTTGTAACACTTATACGGTACCTTTAACAACCCCAACTCCTATCTGAATATTTCTCAAGTATCACGATGCCATCGTATTTGCGAGACTAAATTCCCTATATTGGGTTTCATTATGTTTATCTTGAACAATCTGCTGATTTGTCTGTATCCTCTTGTCTAGCCAAAACTAGACTCTTTGTGAATCAACTACTAACTACTCGTTGGTCTATTCTCATATCTATATTCCGTGTAATCTCCATTGGGATATGTCCTTTGTTTGAACTTACCTTTCGCATTGGCTCCTTATGTGTCAAGTATTTATTCGCACTTATTTATCAATAACATCCCGGGTGGTAACCCCTACTTCCTCTCCCTGGTGTCGTTCTTGCATAATGTTCTGGGGTCGTAACATATCCGTGGGATTTGAATAAATGTAATCTCATTCCTTTCGCCTCATCATCTTTGGCGTCTTTTCACATCCTCACTGACATCTTACTCATCTTGTAGAAACCCTTTTGTACCAAGGATAACTAAATTTGTTTACGCACGAGGGTGACACCTAGTGTAACTGTCACACTTAGTCCCTTAAGATTAACTGTGCTTGCAGTGCTTGCTTTAGGGAAGCGTCTTCCTGAATGACCTTTAAAGGTTATTTTTCTGTTGTCTATTTTATTATTGTCGGATTGCAATCTATGAAATTCTCACGATGTCTACTATTATTAAATCATTCGGTCCCAAATTCATATTTAGTTTATCTTATTCACTAGCCCATACTAATTTTTATTACTCCGGGGGTCTAACTTTTGCTTCTGGTGATCACGTACGAGTCACCAACTCATTTCTCAAAATAGAGACATGACTTTATGGCTTATACTCTTTTATTGTCTCAAGGCCCGTCATCTCTTGTCTTTTCCTTCACCTGACTATAGAATATGTAATCTTGTCATATTTTGATTTACTGTGATCATCCATTTATCACATCTTACTCATAATGCTTCATTTACTCTCTTCCTATTCTCCCGCTAATATTTCTGTCTATCACTATATTCTGAAAACTTCAACAAAATATTCTTTCACTTATAGCTCCCCTTGCTTCATCTCACTGGCTCTTCGGGACGCCTAACATTCTCTTTTTTCCTAGGGGCGAGAGTCATAATAAGATAAATAGTTATCCATTCTAGGATTCAAGTGCCTATCTTCTGAATTTTTTGTACATTCTAATATTCATATCCGACTGTACTATTCTAGAGTACACCATCCGGGTGTCTCACAAGGAGAACTATTACCACGTTTGCAATATCTTTCGAAAATGTGAGCTAATGATAACAATCCATCCACAATTTTGGGTTACTCTAACCCCAGTTGGATCCTGATATCCTGTCCCTCTCTTAAACTATATATGTTAACTCCCATATGGCATAACTGAGATATGTGTGGTCAATTGTATATATCTTTGTTACTGTTGAAAGTAACTTGGAATGTTTATATTTTACTGCCTGAATTATAAATATTGATAATCTTTACTAGCTGGGTACCTCGGATCTTTCTTCACTTTGCTTCTTTTACTTGTTGAAACTTGTATGTACGTTCTAATTCTCTCATTGCTTTTTACCATAGGGGTGGATAGATACCCATGCCTTAGGGTTCCTTATCAAGAAGCTTACACATCTTAGTACACACATGATATGTTGAAGACCTTACATTTACTCGTCATAAGCATGATGCAAAATCGAGTTCCTCTTACTCAACTCTTCCACATCCATATTCAATCTATTTAATGGAGTTTTGGAGGATAAATTGTGTGGATAAACACCACATAATTTCTAAATGATGGATAAGTCATTCTTTATAATATTTTCGAGTCGTTCTTTGTAACATTTTCGGGTGTTTGACACTACTATAGTTGTCGTTTTGGGTATAAAGTGATTGGGGTGTGTTGGGTTATTGTAAGATAAATATAACATGGATTTAGACTTGAATTCACTGTTGTAGGTAATTATATTATTTTCTTGCATGTTCTTAAGGTTATCTTGATGTTGATTAAGTTAAATGGATGGGCTAGACATGAACTAGTGAATAAAGTTGCTAATTGCGGATAGTTGGAGTTGTGGATTGTTATATTTGTTATAAATATATGGTATAAGGCTGGAATCATTTCTGAATGAATTTATTATCATCTTAATGATACTGCTAAATTAAATTAAGAAGTCTATAAGGGGTGATATGGGGTATACAGGTTTCAATCGCAGCTTGTCGCTCGTCGTGAAGTAGTTGTGACTTGTTGGTGTTATATGGTGTCTTGTTATTGATAATTATGTATTGCTGGTGCTCTGGTCATTATTGTTGATATATGGTATTGGAGGAGGCTCTTGTTACAGGGGAGATGCTGCCCAAATTTATATAAATGAGTTACTAGTTTAAGTTGCGGACTTAGCCTTCACTCAGCACACTGATTTTGAATCTCCTTATTCTATGGTAGATTGAGCTGAGTTGTTTGAAGCATTTCTTGGAAGGTATTAAGGACTCGATAGAGTTAAGGTATGTTAAGGCTATCCCTTCTTTCCTTTTGGCATGATCCATATTATACAACGAAACGAGCAAGAACGCCACTTTCACGAATGATTCTATTCCTAGAAGTACTAGGGTTACCTATGTTCTTGATTCCTCATATGTCCTACTATCATATTGTCTATTCATGGGTCTCATGACATTCTGAAAGAACTTATTGCCTTATTTCATTATGCATTGCATTCATTTATACATGTATATTGACCCATGACCAAATGACGTTATATACGCATATAATATATGTATATGGGGTATGGGGGAAAAGTTATGGCGTTATATACGCACCACCACCTGATTAGCTGGTATACATTTATGATTTCGCCCACAGAGGTTGAGATGATATGATGGAATTCCCTCGGGGGCTTGATGATGTTATGTACGCATATACCTATGCATGGTATGACATTTACATGCACGTACATGACATTATAAATTTTTCATGATTCACAGAGCTATTCAGAATTACAAGTTGAATTCTTTACTCTATGTTTCTTTCATGTCTTTTATATACTACTTTCATGCCTTACATAATTGGTACTTTATTTGTACTGACGTCCCTTTTGCCTGGGGATGCTGCGTTTCATGCCCGCAGGTTTCGATAGATAGATTGAGAGTTCTCCTAGTAGGCTATCTGCTCAGCGGAAGGTGTTTGTGCACTCCACTTGCTCCCGAGTTGCCTATTTGGTCAGTATGATTTGGACATGT
Source organism: Nicotiana otophora (assembly GCA_000715115.1). Lineage (NCBI taxonomy): Eukaryota > Viridiplantae > Streptophyta > Magnoliopsida > Solanales > Solanaceae > Nicotiana > Nicotiana otophora. Next base: position 22,366 of record AWOL01S0013052.1, on the reverse strand, counting down.
ATTGATTAGCATGGTGCGGACCTGTCCTGACCTTTATGACATTTATGTACTCTTAGAGACTTGTAGACATATTTCATGTACATGGATACTTTTATGGCCTTATCGGCCTATGTTTTGAGTATACAAATAATCATGTCGGTCTTATAGGCCCGTATGTCACATGTATAAGTTTCTATATCATGTAGGGTCGTCCTATATTTAGTATTCTCTTATGTTTTATTTTGGTTATCTCATGACGACCCTTCTATCCCATTTACCCATGGTGGTATGATAAGAAATATACGTTACGTTGGTGCTCGGTTAGGTAAGGCACCAGGTGCTCGTCGCGTCCCATCAGTTTGGGTCGTGACATACCGGCTACTCCACCACCTGAGGAGATTCCTAGGGATACCACGCATCCAGTTCCCCCTCCACTTCCATCAGATCAGGACTTGAGGAGTGCAGTGCATTTGTTGACGCGGTTGATAGCTACCCAACAACAAGCTAGGGCATCCGTTAGTTCAGGATCTTCTGACGGGTCTGGGAGTTCAAGGGTCCGTGAGTTTAGTGCTTTGAGTCCCCAGAGTTTATGGGGACAGATCAGAGGGAGGACCCACAGGATTTCATAGATCAGTTTCACACGATATTTCAGATTATGCATGCCACAGAGAAAAAGATAGTTGAGCTAGCATCTTTTCGATTCCGAGATATAGCCATCATTTGGTACGAGGTGTGGGAGAGGTCTAGGGTACGTAATGCACCTCCAGCTAGTTGGGAGAATTTTTCAGATGTCTTCCTTGACCAGTACTTACCATGGGAGAAACCGACAGGCTCGGGTCAATCAGTTTCTAGCCCTCAAGCAGGGCAATATGAGTGTTCGAGAGTATAGTCTCCATTTTGACTCATTGGCCAGATATTCACCATCCATAGTTGCCACTATGCGGGACAGGATCCATAGGTTTATAGCAGGGCTAGCCCCAAAGTTGACCAAGGCATGTGCCACTGCTGCATTACAGGATAATATGGGTTTCTCCCGGATTCAGGCATTCGCTCAGANCGACAGGCTCGAGTCGATCAGTTTCTAGCCCTCAAGCAGGGCAATATGAGTGTTCGAGAGTATAGTCTCCATTTTGACTCATTGGCCAGATATTCACCATCCATAGTTGCCACTATGCGGGACAGGATCCATAGGTTTATAGCAGGGCTAGCCCCAAAGTTGACCAAGGCATGTGCCACTGCTGCATTACAGGATAATATGGGTTTCTCCCGGATTCAGGCATTCGCTCAGAATATAGAAAGGGGTAGGCGTCAGTAGCAAGGTACAGAGAGGACTAAGCAAGGGCAACGTAAGATGATCAGATTTCCCAAGTCTCAGGAGCAGTCGCAGGATAGTTATAGGCCCCAGTACTTAGGATGGCCACCTAGGCCTCCGCTACCTCAGTTACAAGGTTACATGTATGATCGCTATAATCAGTCAGGACCAGGTGAAAGCTCACGGGCATTGGGTTTGCAACGACAACGAGGTTCAAGCCAGACATGGTCATTTCTACCGCGGTGTGATATCTGTGGTAGAGGACACTTGGGCCAATGCCGAGTAGGTTTTGATGCTTGTTATACATGTGGGCGTCTAGGGAATATGATGCAAGATTGCACAAATAGATATTCTGGGGGTATGGCACAACCAACGAGTTCAACAACAGGATCATCTATGTCCGTGCATCCTTCAGGGCGTGAGTCTCAATCTTCGGCTGGTAGAGGTCGAGGCAGAGGTAGAGGTTCCAGTTCAGGTAGTAATCAGAACTGTATCTATGCTTTAGCGTGTCGACATGACCAAGAGTCTTCACTAGACGTTGTGACAAGTTTATAGACCATTTGCTCTCACGATACTTATGCCTTGATAGACCCATGATCTACTTTATCGTATATTACCCCATTTGTCGCGGGTAAGTTTGGTATAGTGCCTAAAGTACTAAGTGATCCTTTTGCGGTATCTACACCGGTCAAAGAACCAATTATTGCTAGACGGGTTTACCGAGGTTGTACGGTGACAGTTTGTAGTCGCCAAACCTCAACCGACCTAGTTGAGATATAGATGATGGATTTTGATGCTATCATAGGCATGGACTGGTTTGCATCTTTCTATGCCACAATTGATTGCCGAGCAAAGGCAGACATATTTCATTTTCCAGGTGAGCCAGTCCTTGAATGGGTAGGTAATATAGCGACACCCAGAGGTAGGTTTATTTCCTATCTGAAGGCGAGGAAAATGATCGCAAAAAGGTTCATTTATCATATTGTGGATGTTAGAGATGCAGATGCTGAGATACCTACACTTCAATCTATTCCCGTAGTCAAAGAGTATGCAAATGTGTTTCTAGATGAGCTTCCAGGTATTCTTCCAGAGTGAGAGATTGATTTTAGCATCGATTTGCTTCCAGGAACTCAAATAATATCCATCCATATGTATAGAATGGCACATGCAGAATTGAAGGAGTTGAAGGAGTAGTTAAAAGATTTGCTGGATAAAGGTTTCATCAGGCTCAGTACCTCACCTTGGGGTGCACCAGTACTGTTTGTGCAGAAGAAAGACGGTTCGCTGAGGATGTGTATCGATTATAGGCAGCCGAACAAGGTAACTATTAAGAATAAGTATCTACTTCCAAGGATTGATGACTTGTTTGATCAGTTGTAGGGGGCTAGATTCTTTTCAAAGATAGATTTGAGGTCGAGATACCACCATGTCAGAGTTCTGAAGAAAGATATTCTGAAGACAGCCTTCAAGACCAGATATGGCCACTTCGAGTTCCTTGGATGAGCATGCGGACCACCTGCGAGCGATACTCCAAACACTTTGTGATCGTAAGTTGTATGCTAAGTTTTCTAAATATGAGTTCTAGTTAAAGTCTGTAGCATTATTGTGGCATATTGTATCCAATGAAGGTATAAAGGTAGACACTCAGAATATTGAGGCCATGAAATCTTGGCCTAGACCTACCACTCCGACAGAGGTTCGTAGCTTTCTAGGCTTAGCAGTGGACTACAGGAGGTTCGTATAGAGTTTTTCATCCCTTTCGGCACCATTGACGAAGTTGACGCAGAAAGCAACAAAGTTTCACTGGATGGAGGCTTGCGAGCGGATTTTCGAAGATCTTAAGAATAGGTTGACCTCAGCGCCAGTTCTTACACTTCCAGAGGGTTATGATGTGTATTGTGATGCCTTAGGTGTCCGATTAGGATGTGTCTTAATGCAATATGGGAAGGTAATTGTGTATGCTTCAAGGCAGTTAAGGAAGCACGAAAAGAATTATCCAACCCACGACCTCGAGTTAGCTGCGGTTGTCCATGCACTTAAAATATGGCGACATTATTTATATGGTGTTCATGTTGATGTATTTTACAGATCATAAAATCCTGTAATATATCTTCAAGCAAAAAGAGTTGAATTTGTGACAGAGGTGATGGCTTGAGTTATTGAAATATTATGATGTTAACATTCTCTACCATCCAAGGAAAGCTAATGTTTTAGCAGATGCCTTAAGTCGCCGATCTATGTGTAACTTAGCACATGTAGAGTCCAAGAAAAGACAATTAACTAGAGAGATTCATCAGTTGTCTTGTTTGGGGGTTCAGTTAGTAGATTCCAACGATGGTGGAGTTGTACTCCAAAATACTGCAAAATTATCTCTCATAGCTGAAGTCAAGGAAAGGTAGTACGAGGACCTAGAGTTGGTAGAGGAGAGAGAGAGTTCCGTAGCAGAAGAAGCCGTTGTTAGAGCTCAAGGGAGATGGGGTTCTCAGATACATGGGTCGTCTGTGTGTTCCAGATGTAGTAGGGTTATGAGACATGATTATGTCAGAGGCACATTATTCATGGTACTCCATTGATCCTCTGTCCACAAAGATGTATCATGACATTAAGGATGTGTACTGGTGGAACGATATGAAGAAGAACATTGCTAAATTTGTAGCCCAGTGTTCTAGTTGCCAGCAGGTGAAGGTAGAGCATCAGATCTACATATACAGCAAAAGATTATGCAAAGTTATATATTAAAGAGATAGTGCGGCTACACGGAGTACCAGTATCTATTATATCTGACCATGGGGCCCAGTTTACAACACATTTTTGGAGGTCATTTCAGAGAGGTATAGGGACTCAGGTGAATCTCAACACAACTTTTCATCCACATACTGATGGAAAAGCCGAGAGCACAATTTAGACGCTCGAGGATATGTTACGAGCATGTGTGTTGGATGTTAAAAGAAGTTGGGATGAATATCTACCTCTTGTCAAGTTTGCATATAATAACCGTTACTACTCCAGTATCCAGATGGCTCTGTACGAGGCTTTGTATGGGGATAAGTGCAGATCTCCTATAGGGTGGTTTCATGTTGGAGAATCTGGGTTACATGGGCCAGACCTAGTTCAGCAGGCCGTAGAGAAAGTAAAACTTATCCGGGAGCGACTGCTGGCAACTCAGAGTCGTAAGAAGTATCACCTATGAAGGGTGTGATGAGGTTTGGAAATAAAGGCAAGCTTAGCCCACTGTTTATTGGGCCTTATAGGATCATTCGGAGAGTGGGACAAGTAGCTTATGAGTTATAATTGCCCTCAGAATTGGAGTCAGACCATCTGGCTTTTCATGTATCTATGCTATGGAAGTGCATTGGTGATCCTACCAGAGTGGTGCCCACAGATGATGTACATATTACGGAGGACTTGTCATACGAGGAAATTCCAGTTTCCATCATAGATCGACAAATCCGCAAGCTACGAAATAAGGAGGTAGCCTCCGTGAAGGTTTTATGGAGAAGAAAAAATGTGGAAGAGATGACATGGGAACCAGAGGAAGAAATGAAGTCTAAATACCCCCACCTATTTCAAACTGAATATATGGCTCGAGATGGGATGCTACAACACAACTCTATTCAGGCTAGTAGGTCATCAGGTAAGCTCTTATTTCCCGACTTTCAGTATTTATGATTTACGACTGTGTGAGGCAAAGTGTTGCTAGTTATAGACATTGGCCATGTGTGGCATGCATAGTATGTTTTATGGCTGCGTGAAGATTGATTTTAGTCTAGTGTACGGAGGAGACTCTGCAAAAGAAATTCCAATGTCTCTAAGAGTAAACATTCAAGGACGAATGATCCCAAGGGGGGAATGATGCTACACCCTATATTTGCGTACGTAAAACTGTGTCATGAGCAAACTAATGCAGGACAAAAAATGAGATCATCTTTGAAAATATATAAATCAAGTTAATAATGTTACCTCAGATGTTACAAATAGTGAAGATCATGAACAACAAGTACAAAGAGAGTTGGAAGGTTCATAAGCTAAAGCAATTGAAGAAAATAATGTTTCGTCGAAAGTCGACAAGTTGGGAATGTTATAACATGTACTTTTGGGGTGAGGCCAGGGTTTTTAACATGATAATGAAGTTATGTTATGAGTTATTTTAGTCGTATGAAAGTCGTGTGTTATGATTTGAAGTCAAGCTAGTAGTGGAACAAAAGTCGATGAAAGTCATCACAAGTTACGTTCATAAGTTTTACTGAAACTTTGGGTCAAATGTAACTACTATTTTCTCCAAATATAATTAGAGTTATGGGGTTTTCCACCCATAAAATTAAATATCAACGAGTATATTTTCTAACTCATTAAACCATTTGTCAATACGATATCATAGTAGAGAGATATGGGCATTTTTGGGAGACTGCACAGATGTCACCTACTTGCTTAAATGAGAATCCAAAAATGGGCTAGTTTGGATCGTCCAAAGAGGCATGTTTAAAGGCCTATTCCTTCATATATTAGACTGATAATAGGGCATAATAACCAGACATAAGCTCTTCAAAAATCCTCCCAAGAATTTTCAACAAACCCCAATTGATTTTCTCTCCCTTTCAAGTTCTAATTGGAGGTAAAAACTTAGAGTTTGAAGAACCAAGATAGGAGCTGAGTTATATAAAATATAAGTTAAAGATTAATCTTCTCTTTCATAATTTTTTTTCTGCTTTAAATGCATAGTAAGTCATTCTATATTTGTAAGAACTCACGGGATGGTGATCGGAAGCCGTGAGTTCGAGTTATTCACTTATAGCGGACTGTTTTGTGGACTATTTTGTGTTGCTGTTGCGATGCATGTTTTACTACTAGTTTTTGGAGTTTTGGAGGAGGAAGGGCATGGAGAAACACTATATAATTCATGGTGGTGGGCTGGTCATTCGTCGTAACATTTTCAGGGTGTTTGACACTACTACGGTGGTCGCTTTGAGTATGAAGAGATTGGGGTGTGTTGGGCTATTTTGTAGTATTTTGTGGTGTATATAAGGTTGAAAAATAATGTATATATGTTGTTATTGTTGTTTTTTGATGTTGTTGGTGTTATCTTGAATTTTGAGGAAGTAAAGATTATATGGGAGATGTTGCCCGTTTTAATACAAAATAAGCTTGTCGTTCGTTGTGCGATAGTTGTACCTTTCGTAACTTAATGATAGTATTATTATCGTTGTTGTAAATTAAGGTGCGAAGAGGCGAGTTAGACTTGGTGATTGGAAAGATTGTATAAGGTATGTTAAGGCTAAGCCCTTCCTTCATTTTGGCATGATCTCGTAGCTACATGTGTCTGATAATGAGACATAAAGAGAAGTTCATATTGATGAATTTATTCACATTATCCTAGTCTCAGAAATTACGGTATTCTCCCTTATCAGGACTTTATATTCCGTTAAATATTGTTTTCTTCCAGTTAAGAGAGCATAGGGTCTATATATATATATACACAATATTACAATATTTTCACCACTAATAATCGATGGGCAGGCCTCTATTGGGCAACCTCTAATCGGATGGTAAGTTATATACCGACCCTACTGTGGCCGAGCGCCTTTGAGCAATCCCAGGATGGCCGATATACAGAGCCTAGTATGGTCGAGCGCCTATGAGTGAGCCTACTACGGCCGAGCAATTACACGTACCGAGCTTTATAGGGCCAAACATTTATTTTACTTACTATATTGAAGGAGTTGAGTCAGTATCAACAGGTAAGTATATCTCCAGATCATCTTTGACTCCCAGTTACTTTCAGTTATTATATTTTAGTTCAGTTTTAGCTTTTAGTTATATTATTGCTTTACATACTCGGTACATTATTTCATACTGACGCCCCTTTTCTGGGGACGTTGCATTTCATGCGTGCAGGTTTAGATAGACAGACAGGTAGACCTCCTCAATAGGTGTTTCCCGAGTTCAGCTTGATCGATAAGCTCCACGTCCTTCGGTGTTGCCGGGTCTAGGGTTTTGTGTACATCTTCTGTATGTATGTATGTATATATATTATGGGTAGGTCGGGGCCCTGTTCCAATTACAATACATCCATCAGTAGAGGTTTGTAGACATAAGTNCTCCGTAGGTGCTGTCCTATATCAGCTTGATCGGTAAGCTCCACGTCCTTCGGAGTTGCCGGGTCTAGGGTTTTGAGTACATATTGTGTATATATGTATATATATTATGGGTAGGTCGGGTCCTTGTTCTGACCAAAGTACATCCATCAGTAGAGGTTTGTAAACATATCCTGTCAGTTAGTGCAGTATGTTGGGCTTGTAGGCCTGGTATGTATATTTTGTTGGTTTGTCAGCTATAGTAGTTATGACGGCTTTGTCGGCCCAGATTTATATTGATGTTTAGTCAGCATTTGTTCCGTTTAGTTTTATATTTTTCTTCGCAAATTGTCTTGCAATGTGGCCCCGTGGCCATCCACTTGGCTACATCTGCCCTCTCGCCTACCTACATTCCGTTTTTACATTATTTAAATTAGAAAACAAAAGATTCAAGCTCGAATATTTCTCTTCTTTCTTATTTCAATGATATTATTATTTCAAAGATAAGAATATGAAGTCAAAATTAGATTTTTTTTTTTGAAATAAAAAATAATTATGACATTATATGTTCAGAGTCCCTTAGTCGCAAGTTGGTACGCTAGGTTAGGTGAGGCACCGGGTGTCGGTATCGCCCCCCTCTCCCCCCCACCCCCAGGTTCAGGGCGTGACATTTGCATCTTTAGATAACTCATCTAGAATTGTGACTATCTCCTCTGGAGTCTTTTTCATCAACGGGCCTCCAGCTGCATAACTCAATATTCTCCGTGAGGCCGTGTCAATCCATCCCAAAAGTCCTGGAGTTGCATCCAGAGTTCAATTCCACTATGTTGACACTTTTGCACTATCTCCTTAAACATGTCACACGCTTCAAACACAGTTTCAGTTTCATCCTGGAAGAAGTTATAGATTTCTCTTCTAAACTTGCCCGTTTTAGCTGAGGAGAAATATTTAGCAAGAAATTTTCTGGTCATATTCTCCCATGTTCTAATCGATTCCTGGGGCAAGCTTCGAAACCAGTGCTCTGCATCATCTTTAAGTGTGAAGGGGAATGCCCTTAGATAAACTGCACCTCGTGACACACCATTATATTGAATGGTGTTCATAATTTCCTCAAAGTCCATGAGATAATTGTTTGGATCTTCGTTCATATTTCCTCTGAAGACACAAATGTTTTGAAGAGTTTGGAGCAACCCTTGCTTCACCTCAAAATTATGAGCTGCAACTGGAGGTGGTCTAATACTTGTTAACCCTTGGTTGTAGACCGGTCTAGCATAATCACTAAGTGGTCTCCCAGCACCGGGAGCTATATTTTCAAACTGGTGTGCACCCAAAGGTTGATTCTGAGTAATTCTCCGAGCCCTCTCCTCTTCATAGACAAGTTGTGCATTTCGAAGAGCTTCCTCCTCAACATCTCGTGCAGCTTTTTCTCTTTGCTGGGCTGCCTCTCTTGCAGCCAAATCAACATTATCATCATCTCCCGCCATAATTTCTGGGGTTGAGTATTGCCCAACCTTCTCTAAATTCACGGGGAGATTTCTTTCCTTCCTCAACTATCGCAGTTGTTTCTCGATCTCTAGTTTGCATGGTAGAAATTCTTTTCTAGAAGATCGAATCATGCACCAATCTAAATCTGTAGCCTGCGCACAGTCAAACATCACCAAACATAAAAAGGGAAAATTAATTTTTTTTTAAAAAAATCCTGAATTAGAACTACAAACTATTTCTAACAAGTTTTACCTGAAGAATTGGAACTGCATATTGTTGAGAAAATTAGACATCCAGTTATGGAAAATGTCCTAGACACTCCATATTGGATGCTTGAAACTAGAGGTGATTTCACAGTAAAGTCAGCTTGGGAGTATTTACGAAAGAGGGACAATCCTAAGCTAGCCTACAAGATGATATGGGTGAAGGGGTTGCCATTCAAGATCTCCTTCTCTATGTGGAAAGTATGGAAAGCTAAACTACCCCTCGATGACTTTATGAAGAGATTGGGATATTTCATGCCATCTAGGTGTTGTGCTGATCCCATCTAGGAAACACTAGTACACTTATTCTTCACATCAAAGGTTGTTTTAACAGTGTGGAAATACTTCTTAACGAGGGAAGGAATTGCAATGGAGGGACTGTCTTTACACCAAGCCATTACCAAGTGTTGGACTGCTCAAGTGCTGCCCAGAATCAAACCAATAATGCAGGTTCTACCTTCATGTATTGTGTGGGAACTGCGGAAGAGAAGGAACAGTCTGAAATATGGGGAGGCAGTCTCAGTTAGCAGAGTTATTTACCAAGTATCAACAACTCTCCAAGAATTAGTGCAAGTAAGAAAACCAGGTCTTTGTGTGCCTCATAAGTGCCAGGATCTATTGAATATGCTGCAGAATTATACTCCAAAATTGAAGTTTGAGAAAGTAATATTGGAATTTTATTTAGAAGGATGGATCAAAGTCAATACTGATGGAGCATGCAAAGGCAACCCATGGAGAAGCTCGATTGGTTTTTGCTTAAGGGATGAGGCTGGTGATTTGAAATATGCAACAGGAAGAGAAATCACAGAGGGATCAAACAATGAAGTAGAGGCTATGGTAATTGTGGAGGCTTTGAGGTTGTGCAAAGCAATGAATTACACGCAGATATGGCTGCAAACTGATTCGATGATGTTAAAGAACATTATTGAGGAATCATGCAAACCACCCTGGGGTATTATTGATCACATAGATGAAATCTTAAGAATGAAGGAGGAATGTAACATTAGAGTGTCACACATATTTAGAGAGGGGAATAAGTTGGCAGATCACCTAGCAAACTATGATCTTGATGTTGGAGATAATAAGTGTTATGATTTTTGGGATCTAGACTCACATGGTAGGAGGATAGTAAATGAAGACAAGATGCAATGCCCATACTTAAGAATAAGAGTTGCAAGGAATTAGGAGGTGAAGAGGAAAGGGGTGAATCTGGTGCTAACATAGTATACTGCCATGCTCAAATCTGTATGGAGGAGAGCATGGTGATGCCTTTTTTCACTGACTTTGTTATCTCTATTACAGGAAAAGTTATTGTATATATGCCCTAGTCTTCAAGGAACTCCCTGCTGGTGGTATTAGTACCTAGTAGTCATTCTACTGGGAGAGAATTAAGGATAGGCACAAGCATAGAAACTTGGAGGAACCAACTGCCGAACACTCTGCTGCACAAAATATCTATGCTAGGCAGCTACTTTTGGGAGCCAAATCTGAGAAGAATTGGGTTGTTATGGACTGAAATCCAACTTAAAGTTAACACTCCAATGATACAAAAACTGTACAACAATCCACACGGATAGCATACTGAAAAAACACGCAAAATTAATTGATATATGTTGCACTCAACTTTGGTGCACAGTTGGAAGTCATTGCGTATGTATGGACATTGATGGCTTGATGATCAAAATGACAAATATTTCAAATGGACTAACTGAATATACAGGAAACTAGGCAAAGTTCAAGAAGGAACACATTGGTTATGAGGAAAATCACTCAGTAATCTCCCATGATCAAATCCTTATGGAGGAGATCACGGAGATGAATTGTTTTATCTAACATTGTTTTCGTTTTTGCAGGGATCGTTACTGTAGCTATGTCTTATTCAGCGAGGAACCTTCAACTAGTGGTATTAGTACTTTGTACTCACTCCATTAAAGGGGAACGATGGACGGGCACAAGCATAGCAACTAAAATGGGAAGGAATGATACTGATGGCCAACAGATTCACAGGAAAGACTACTCAAACTGTTGGATTTGGCACAAATTTTTGGGTAAAATGGTTACGTTGAGATGTATATTCTCAATGCATTACTCTTATTTAATATCCCAAAGGTCAAAAAATGCAAAGAGTTCAGATGTTAACACAAGGATTGCACACGAAATTCGACACAAAAACCACATGCTGGTGCAGTGCTGGACAGGACAATCCACAAGGCAATTTTGGCAAGATGTTTTGGAAATAACAGATCCAAACTGGGTGTTTATCTCAATGCGGCATAATTATAGAACAACTCAGGAGGATTTTGAAGCAAAGAATACAGCAACACACAGAAGGAGATCATGCAAAAATGAAGTGAAGGCCTTTGATTTTGTTAATTGGAATGAATGCAGCAGCATGACACTTTTGTGTTTCTTAATGCGCGCAAACAGGAAATCGAAGATCAAGAGGAAAATGAAGACAAACAACTTCAGCGTGTTGTCTATACAAAAGCTGCTAAGGAAATAACTTTGCAACAGAAGAAAAGGGCCCAAAATAACATCACATTTCACAAGCTCAATATACCATGAATGGATTGACACAAAAAAATCAAAAGAAGGTGACTTCAATTCACACGAGATCGTCATCAAACCAGGAAAACTACAGCAGCTGCCCAGTCTTTCATACACGACACATGGTTCTTCAACAGTTCATATGGATGCTTTGAAAAGTACCAGATGGAGTAGCTTATTATATGTATCAAGTAGGGTGTACAAGGAAGATAAGTTGGGAGGAATGTCACACTTTCAAACAAGCATCATGCCTGAAATGTGGACGTAAAAATGGACAGTCATCACTAGCATCTATTGCTGGGCAGTGCTGGAAAACAATGATGGCTACAGTTCGAGACAACATATTACAGCACCAATGAAATGCAGATTCTATCACATAAAGGATCTATTAGCAGTGGATATGGAATACACAGGTGCTGGTAATTACATCACGATGGGTCATAATGCCAAACAAGTGCGCGCAAATAAAGAAAATTGATACATTTGTAATACTCTAGTATTTTTACATTTTTTATGCTTTATATTCTATTTCTATATTAGATCACAATGTAATATCGATTTTGGATATCATAAGCCCAAAATTGATAATACGATATATGTATTTGTCAAATTTTATCTATTTCATCATGTAAGACCTCCTGATATTCTTTGTTGTTTTTTCTGGATTTGTATTTATCAAAAACCAGCCCTAGGCACTTGCCTAGTGGATTGTAAAAGAAGAAAACTATTTTAAACACTATTGATTATCAATCCCCGGCAACGACGTCAAAATTTGACAAGAGTAAAATACACACTTAAATATGCTCGCTAGTCGAATATAGTATAATATAATATCGTATCCATAGGGATTGGAGTTAAACAATATTTTCATAGTTTATAGCTTGATTGCTATCCAAGATGATCAGCAATTGAGAATTATGTGATTTAAAACTGAAATTAACTAAGAATCTAAACTATTGACTAATGACAATCAACGCAAGTAATGAGTAAAGAAAGATATCAATGGGAGAAAATAAGGGTTGATAGGATAGGTGCAAGATAATTGTTTGGGATCTAACTCTAGATACTTCACTTCTAATGTTTAAGTGAGTCTCTCGAATTCACTCAATTATTAGTTCAAGCGTTCAGCAAAAACTCCTCTCTCGATTAAGTCTTAACCTCACGAAATGAATCAATTTAAGCACGTAAAGATATGCAAGAATGTATAGTGGATTGGTATTTAGGAAAACCTCTTTTGATTATTCTCCTCACTAGGTTTAATCAACAATTCAACTAGCCTCTTTCTATTACTAAGAAGAATTAATGAATTCACCCAACAAGATATAACGCAAAAATATCACAAGTTATGCCTCTCTCGATTACATGAACTAGTGAACATAGATGCAATAATTAAAGCATCCAAAATGATTCAATACATGAGCTAGAGTTATAATCCACAAACAAATATCAATACACCAAATCCATCAAACCTTAAAAGGAACTACTCCATAGATATAGAGTAATTCATCACAAATAAGTTTAAGTTAAAGGAAAACATAAATGATCCAAACTCTTGTCTTGAGTGAGAATTGAATGATGAAATCCTTGTGCTCTTGCTTCTCCTACTTCTCCTTAGGTCTTATATGTATCAAAAGTCCCAAAATAATATTTTCCTATGTATATATACTAAGTAGGTCGAACCCAAACGAAAATACCTTTTCCTACACAAAATAGGATAATTACTCTGTAAATTTTGCAGAAGCGTGCTGCATGGGGTGACGCGCCAGGCGGGGCGGTTGTGGGAAACTTCAAAGAGCTTGTTTTGACTGGCAGTAGAGATTTGCACTAGCGCGTCGCACATTGTGTCGCATTAGTGAAACTTTTTCAAAGCACGAATTTTGCTTTGATTTTGACATCCAGACTTGGTCCTCGACTCCCGAACACGATCTCGGCTTAATCCCTTGGGCTTTTACTCAAACTTCAAAGCTCCAAATAGCTTAAATTCATTCCATAACATGTATATAACTCGAAATCACTCCTACAAGGCATAAAACACACAATTAGTGCAAAACACTAGCAATTAAAGCTCAAACTTAATTAAAGTGCAGTAAATTGGAGTGCAATAAGCGACTACAATATGAGATTATAGCCTACCATCAGGAATTCAGTTGCATGTTGCATTGGTTCTTCTGAAATGTGCTAAGTGAAAGGTTTCTAGCCAATGAAGTGGTTATTCCACTAGTAGTTCAAGGGTTAGGGTGAATGAGTGTATTATAGCGTAGCGGCATGATAGGTGCAGGGAGCGGCATGGGAACTTGAAAGTTGAGGATCAAGGTTGCGGTTCGGTGTTGACAAGAATGTCACGAGCTCGGATGAGAAGGGGTGAATTTAGATGTTCATAGTAAGCTAGCATTTTATTTAGTGTCACCTAAGAATGGTATTATGTGGAAGAGGCGTTGTGTATTGATTTGCGGGTTCTCGAATTGCTTTATAGATTAGAAAAGTTGGTGGTATGGATGTGCAAACTTTGCTACCTGGTGCGAAGGGTCGTGTGAGAGTATCGCACAGGGAAATATGTATCAGTGTGACATGTTAGTCACTTAAATGTTAAATATTGAAACCAAGAATGAAGATTATGGTACTATCGTTAATGCGAGAGTTTGTGCCTGAGATGCGTTTTATTCCTTGGGTTGTGGACCATGTGAGTTTATTTCGAATGTGACGACTGTTCTTATGTGTCATTAATAGGGCCGTTGTGGACCCTTGGAAGGTTATTGGCCCAGTGTGGTATGATCAGAATCGGTTTGAGGTCCGTCGGTGGGCCTAATGTGAATGTGTGCCTACGTCAGATCGGACGCGTTCATTCATCATAGAATTACTTACGGACGAGTCGTCGGGCATTGGATGTTATTCTCGTCGTCATCTATTCTATGTACATCTCTATTGTGCCATGTGGGTTGTGAGGCGACTTGATTATTCGCACACGTGTTGAGGTCCCGTGTAACTTGTGGTGTTATGTGAGTAGGTGTCTCTCGAGATGCAGGTCATCATTGCTCCTTAGTTGTGCTTGGGTTTCGTAGCATATGGAGCTATCCGTCTCCCTAGGATTTGTATTATGCACTTGGCGTGCTTGTGGTCGATATTCGGTCATTTAGTAAATATAAGCGTTACAGCTTGATATGTGTGTTTTCTTTTTGATTGTTATGTGCAAATCGGGTAGCATGCAGCCACGGGTATATTGTTTGGATCGGGTTACATGTAGCAACATTGTCATGTATGGATCGAGTTTCACGTCGTAACAGTGTCATGTCAGATCGAGTTGCACGCCGCAACCGCGAGGTGTTGAGCATAGCTCCTTACACTTATTTTGTGTGTCTTTTTTTTCATCCCTGGGGTAGGTTCACAACATCTATTTGGCCATTTTATTCGTTTTGCAGGTTGGGTAGTCCTTCTTCCGAGTTTGTTCTTTATTATGTATCACATTTGAGTTGTAGCTTGTTGGCGCGTTGTAGGCGTCATATACGATTTTTTGTAGTGTATGAGATGGCTTACTGCCTGAGCAGCTTGTATTAGGTGAGACGAGATTATTGGACCTGAAATTTGTGTAATCAGATTTATTTAAGGTACATTAAAGAGAAAATATCGTTATCTAGTTCAGAATGAGGTAATGGTTCTTGTTAGGAGGAGAGACTCCATGAATTATTGATTTGGCAGGTAGTTATGAGTATCTACATGTCTCTTTCATCGTGGCAGTATTGCGAGAGTTGGAATAGGACTTACATGTGTCATGAGGTGTGTTGCGGGTATCAGATTCGTGAAATTGCAGCTATTGTGGTTGGGGAATGTTATTATAGGCAACCAACTTATGTGGTGCATTGTGTGATTTGGACATAGGTGCATGATCAAGTTTTGGTACAATATGTAGTGATTGGTACGATGTTCGTATGTTAGAATCAGGTCTTGTATAGAAATTTGGAGGTTGGAATTTGGTTCTAAGGCTTATTGACAAAATAAAAGGGAAAATCTTCAGTCTGACTCGAGCTAATGTGTTCAACTGGGTTGTGGTGGCACGAGTAGGTGCATGAGGTGCTAAACAATGATTTTGGACAACTCAGGAGCAGTCCCTAACACGTTCGAGGACGAACGTATGTTTGAGCTCAAGAGTGTCGTTTAGCAGTTTGAGGCCTTGAGTAGCTTCTCTTCAAGTATTATGACTTGTATGTGTGGTCGGAATTGAATTTCGGGAGATTCAGAGTTAATTTGGAAGAAAAATTCTAATTTCGGAAGCTTTAAGTTGGAAGAATTGGCTAAGATTCGACTTTTGATTAAATGACCCCGGAATCGGTATTTAAAGGTTCTAATAAGTTTGTATGATTATTTTGAACTTGGGAGTATAATCGGGTTGAGTATCGGATTACCCAGGAGCATTTCGGCGCTTATCATGGAAAGTTGGCATTTTGAAGGTTTAAGAATTTCCTATGTTTGGTTTGAAGTAGGCTTTGATGTTATCGATGTCCGTTTGGGTTTCCGAGCCTTGGAGTGGGTTCGTATTGTGATTCATGACTTGTATGCAAGCTTTGACATCTTTCCGGAATGTTTTAGTATAGTTCATACGTGTTCGTTGAAGTTTGAAAATTTGAAAGCTTAAAGAAGGATTTCGATAGTCCATCCGTAGTTTCGATGTTGTTTGGTGTGATTTGAGGTCTCTACTAAGTTTGTAATGTATTTTGGGACGCGTGGGTATGTTTGATTAAGGTCCTGGGGGCCTCGGGTGAGGCTATTTATGCATCTGCGAGCGCGCAGATGCGAAGGGTGCTCCGCAAAAGCGGAAAACGAGAGGGGGCAGCTGGGTCGCAGAAGTGAAGGGATATCCGCACGTACGGAAGCGTAGGAGCATGTGAGGGACCGCAGAAGCGGTCGCGCAAGAGCAGAAATAGGTCCACAGAAGCGGATTTTGCCTGGCTTATAGGGAACCGCACCTACGATGGATTCTTCCGCAGGTGCGGTTGGTGTTCCGCAGGTGCGGTTGGTCGTTTGGGCAGAGATGTTATTTTAAAAGCAGGATTTGACCCATTTTCTCTCATTTTCACTTGGTTAGGACGATTTTGGAGAGCTTCAAGGGGAGACTTTCATCAAGCAACCTATTACAAGTTAAATACATGGGTAGTATATAGATATAAGCATGGAAGTTAGTAGAAATTTAGAATTTTGATAGAAAATCTAGAAATTTGTATTTTTAGATATTAACCACGACATTGGACATGAAATTAGGAATAAATCATATATTTGAGTTCGTGGTGTTATAGGTAAAGTTTATCTCCAAATAATTTCGGAATCCGGGCATGTGGGCCCGAGGGTTAACTTTATCGACTTTTCGAGCGGGGTTGGGAATTGTTTAAATTGATTAATTATGGGTATTAGAATACATTTTCATTGGGTTACACATTGTTTGAATAGTTTTGGATCGACGGACTTTGGTTCGAGGTGTTAGAGAGGCTTTGGAGCCGGTTATAAAACTTCGGAGTGAGGTAAGTCTCGTGTCTAAACTTGTGAGGGGGAAACTACCCCCTAGGTGATATTTATTGTTATGTACAACTAGTTGTGGGTGCTACGTACGCACGAGATGACGAGAGTCCATACTTAGCTAAAGCATGTTTATATCCGGGTAGACTTAAGATCTTATTTTGTAATATTTGAATTATTTGAACTCATGTTGCTGGCTTAATTAATTGAAGTTATAGCTGAAATTGATTTAGAAATAAATATATGTATACTAGGCCAAGCCTTAACACTTTGAGTTGTGGGCGAGTTATTTGAGAAACGGTAAAGATTATATTCATTTTGTACCCATGTACGGTATTGTAAACACGTGTTTCGTAATTCAGTAACTTCTATCCTTTTCTTGTGGAGCGGGCCGAATGCCTCGGCAGTATATAGATGCATCTATGGTTCGTGTCGCACGATGTTCGGCAGTGTACACATTATTTCGGATCGGGCCGAACGACCTATGTATAATCATGCGTTATATCGCTAGAAGTCCGAATATTCACGAGCTAATCTTTCTGCTGATTCCCGGCATTTATGGTATTTCTTATTTATTTAATATTGACACTTGACATTTTCGAAAATATTAAGGTAGAATACAAGATTGAGAAATTTATGCTTTAAAGGAAATAATTGGAAATTTTTGAGATTGCAGATTTACTCCAATATTGTAGTGCACTTCATATATGACATGAATTATCATATTATTTACTTGGACCTCTAGTAAGTGTCGATGTCGACCCCTCGTCACTACTTTTCCGGAGTTAGGTTAGATACTTACTGGGTACGCGTTGATTTACGTACTCATGTTGCACTTCTGCACTTAATGTGATAGATCTGATAGGTTCATTTGATGATCATCTTGGCGCGTAGGCATACCTGTTGAGGAGACTTCATGTGAGCTGCATTCCAGGCTACGTATCACAGTCTACCGAGTCTCCATTGTACTAATTATTTTATTCTGTCTTATTACATTCGGGACAGTTGTTGTATTATTCTTGTACTCCTTAGAAAAATGCTCATGCACTTGTGACACCGGATTTTTGGGGTTCCTACGGGTTGTTCGTTATTGTAGTTGTTTAAATATTATCACTTACTCTGTAAAAATAATATATTTCATACGATTTAATTAAGGAAATGTTTTGATTTCAATTACTAAAATGAGTAAGTAAGTTGATAGATCATCGTTGGCTTGCCTGACGGCGGTGTTAGGCGCCATCACAACCTTTAGTGGATTTTGGGTTGTGACAATTTAACTATGTAGAAATAATGTATGAAAGTTGTAAATAAGTTGTATAATATATAATTAGTTGTATGAAATTTATTTTTACTATGTATATTGTAGATATTCAAATCTGCATTAAATTTGTACGAAATTTATTTTTTAATTTGTATGATGATGTACCATAGATTGTTCTTTTTCTTAATTGATTTAATAAGAAAAGAAAAGTAGATAATGAATTCCAAATCGACTCATGTACACTGATTCATATTTGTTTGAATGAAAAAACTTGAATATTGATGGGAACTGAATGATTTGGGTAAAGAAATTTCAAATCTCATATTAAAAGCGCCATCGTCGCACTTCGGAGAAATTGGGTTTTATGTGAGATTTGAATTTTGTGTGAGAAATTAACTGGGTAGCATAGATTCTTGTTGGAAATACTAATACAAAGTTGAATCCGAAGTTTGGAGGCGATTAAATTTATTTTTTTCCCACTCGAAAGGCCTTGGTATAAGTGAGTTCCAAACGACCAAATCTTTTGTGTTCACATAGTTTAATTTTTCCCTCCTAACTAAGCCATATATGAAATAGAAACAAAACGTCTGTCCATATGGCTACTCAAAGAGGCATTGCTATTTCAATATTGAGTTCACAAAACAAACTGCAAATTATGTATTCGATAACAGAGACACATACCAGAAGAACGAGGAGAACAAAAAAAAAAGAAGAGGGTTCGTTAGGTCCGAGCAGAATTGGTGAGATTGAATTTAATTTGAAATCTGCTAAAACTTTGAATCTGCTCAATTATGTTTTTTTCCTTTTTTGTAACTGAAATTCCATTTGTTATAACTTAAAATAGGTAATACACAACTAGAAGGAGTCTTATTAAAAGAGGAATGGAGAGAAAATAGGAAAAAGATATAACTAAATCCCCTAATTTAAGACACTAATAATGTATTGTATATAATTTATAAGTAACCCTTGTTTAGGGCGGGTAATATACAAAATTAGAAAAAATTTGGTAAATAAATTTCAAATATTGTATAGGAAGAAAAAAATCTCTTTCTTTAGTGATCGTATATATTTTCCGTTTGTTTTGTTTTACGGCAGGTAATTTTGATTAATTTTCTTTATTTTGTGGTTTTGGATAATTCTATTTAGGTTTTGATTTTCTTTATTTTTGTATCGAGTTGATGCTCTCTAAGAGAGGCTCGAGGTAATTAGCAGATACGTGTTATGTTATTCCCCCTTTTCTCTATATCTGTAATGTGGGTTACTTGTTTGTAAATGACTAGTGGTGTAACAAAAGGATTTCCCTTTTTCACTTGGACCACAGCATCCTTCTAATGGGTCGCTGTCAACTCCAATTTGGCCCATAGGGAAAACATTCCTCTTCTTCTTTTTTTATCATTTTCCTCTTCTTCTTTTTTATTGTATTTTAATCTATCGCACCTCTTTGGAAGCGTTATGTCTTTTCAAGTTCATACCCCCCAGTTCGTTTGTTCTTTCTATATTTCTATATATACATGGTTCTGCCTGTTTATCATCACATCATGTAAGAGAGTTTGGGACTCTGAGGCCTACCGGTTATACATAAAAGTCTGTTCTTTTTAATAATGTCACAATAAAATATTGTACTGTCCCTATGAAAAGGAATGTTGATTTGGGGGTTATGGCTTTTCAATTTTCACTGTTCGTCGGGAGTAGTTAATAGCGTCCCAATCTTTTCACCCTCTAATTTTTTTCTTTTCTTCTATTCTCTCTAGCTAATATATAGTTCCTCTTTTTCTTTCCTTTTTCTGTTGGGGCGAGGAAAAAAACGCCGTTGAAGCATTTTCTATGTCCTAGCATGTTTTCTTTAATACTGAATATAGTATTTGTTGTGTCACGACCCCAAATTTCCTCCGTAGGAGGTCGTGATGAAACTTAGTCTCTCAGATTAGGTACGTCTATCAATGCGGAATAATAATAAATATGTGAAATAAATAAATTACAATTCAAATAATTTCAACTCCCAAAACCCGGTAGAAGCAAGTCACAAGCTTCTAAGAATTTATTCTCTATGTCTCTATACATCATAGTCTAAAGCAAATAAGGAAGACAACATACTAAGATAGAAGGGGACTCCGGAGTCTGCGGACGCTGGCAGATATACCTCGAAGTCTCCTCGTATAGCTAGTTTACTGATACCTGATCTGATAGGGTATAGCTGGATCTGCACAAAAAGATGTGCAGAAGCGTAGTATAAGTAAACCACAGCGGTACCCAATAAGTGTCAAGCCTAACCTTGGTAGAGTAGTGACGAGGTCAGATCAGACCCTACTGGAAAATAATAATTGGTTGGTAAAATGTATAATAATATAATAAAATAAAATGACGATGGAAATTAATC
>AWOL01S0013050.1:0-13067 GCA_000715115.1 Nicotiana otophora | reverse complement strand
CCTCCCATAACTCAAACCAAGAAGAGGCCACCCCTTTCAGGAGGTAGGAGTCCAACTTCACTCGCTCTGTATTAGTAGTCCATCTCATAAGTAAAGTTCTGTTAGTCCTCCTCATGATCAGTACATTTGAACACTAGAGGATCCAACTGAAGAAACATGTTCACCCTAGAACTAGCGGAATCCCCTGGCTAAAATGAAAATGTTGGTGCAACATTCGATCTCTGGGTCTCGGAAGCAACTATCTGAGTCATCATCTGTATGGCACCCCTTAGATCTCCATCAGAGACACCGGGACGGAAAGTTGGCACTGGAGGTTGAACAACTGCACCCTTGGTAGGAGTTGGGATTGGTGTAGTCTAAGCATGAGTAATAGAATCAAGCGGTGTTGTAGTTGGGGGAATATCCTCACCCCTCGGGTGCTCACCCGCATTATCAGGTATAGAATCAACTGTCACTCCTGGGGTGGCATTGGCTCCTTTACTAGTTCTTTCATTCTTCCTAGGTGCCATATAAGGAAAATTAGAGTAATGCACGAGTTCGAGGAGGAACAGCCTTACAATCATCTCTATTGTACGATCAAGAACATCAAAGAACGGTATAATTCCTAAATGCACAAGTTGCCGCCTAATTATATATGTATTTGAAAACACACAGATAAGAAGGACTCTACTAGACACGGCTTTGATACATCCTAGGACAATTTAAAACATTGGGCTCGGATACCAAGCTTGTCACGCCCTGACCTCGGAGAGCGCGACCGGCGCTCAACCGAGATAACTCGGCCAAGCACGCCTCTACAATGCCTTCTACCAGAACGTACCCGTGAGTAAAGAGAAGATATATTCTCATTAATTAGATTGAGAAGATCATGTGAACAACACCAAATTAATTGCCAATAGTTATGCCATTTATAAGTCTCCAAAATATTACGTTACACATTTATAGTTTGGGAGTGGAACGCGTGATATAATTACAACATTACTAGTTTGATTTCCCCATAATCGAGGTACAATCCACATTATATCTATGGAGCCTCTAATAGATACAAAAAGTGAAGCGTGATAGTACCGGAAATAAGGCTCCAGCTATACCTCAAAATAATATGAATAGAGGGCAGAAGAAACAAGACCTGAAACGAAGGGGGCTCACCAAGTCAACTGAGGAGCGGGTGTACTGCTACCACTGATCAATACCGCCGGCTGTGGAACCACCTGCATCCATTAAAGATGTAGCACCCCTGAAAAATGGGTCATTAGTACATATGGAATAATACTAGTATGTAAAACTAAACACCCTTTCAATAGAACGAGTAACAGTAAAATGAGAAGGAAACTTGAAATCAATGAGAGCCTTAAACCGTATTAAAGTGCTAAGCTAAGAGAAAGAAAAATTTCAGGTAAGTTTCATTATTTTAAAGTTGGGAGATCTTTAGTACCGATACACCACCATGCTTTTAGCAAGGATTCCGATCTCAGCCCGATCCGCTAAGCCATCTCACCTCGAGACATCCAATCACAACACCACCATGTGCACGGCATGGCGTCCGATCTTAGCCTGATCGGCTAAGACGTCTCACCACAATGTCGTGTGTGTCGACATCATATCACATCTAGCTAGAAATAATCTCATCCCATTTAAGGAGAAATATCTCAACACATCAATCTCAATCACTCCTACACCGGCACATGTAATTTCGGGGTTAGGTTATTTAGACCTGCCCTTACTCGGTGACTAACCAATACTCCAAAAGCATGTATTATTTAAAGGATTTACAACTCACTTCATAATCATTCACATATCTTTCCATTTCATTAGAACTAAGGGCGACAATTGTAATATCATTCTCGGCACGCCAACCGTATTTCATATATCATACTCAACTCTATAACATTTAAGCGTTACCATGGATTATCATCAATAAGAGCATTTCAAATCAAGACTTAAAGTACACATATGAGCAAATGAAGGTCTTAAGCACATTTATCTTCTCTTCCACAATTAGGTATACTAACTTGCAATTGAAACATGATTTTTAAATCATGACACCTTTGGTACATTGATCATACCGGATTATATTCTAGGAGGGAATCATGATATGATAGGAACATTTGGAACACATTTAGAGTGCATACATCTTTCAATAGAACACTTATTTTAGAATAATCAATTCTATTAGGAAGGACTCGGAACCTGAAAAATAAGATATTTAGGCAACCATAATTTTAACTTACGAGGACATCATGGAAATCGATTCTACAAGAGGCGTTTAGCCAACATACCTCGCTTGAGCTTCCTTAACTTACTATAATACTCCAGGAATCCTAGGGACTTGAATCTATTAGAAACATGACAAATTTGAACCATAATTGGGAAAATATTTGGGGTTTCTGCTCATTTGACCATTTTATCATGCACTAGGTGTGCATTAAGGTTTCAAGGTTCTCCTATGGTGGATTACTTAAACCCACAACCCAATGTTTAGCCATTTTAGCTCAATAACCTTCCCACCAACCTTGATTGTACATTCTTGCATAAAAGATACTCAAGAATCACACTTCCCATTACCTACTTTCGGTCCAATCCTGAAATTGAGGGTTAGGGAGTAGAATCTTACCTCTTGGGTGAAGACCTTGCGTGTTTTACGTGTTGAATTTCAAATATTGAGCAAGGGTTGATAAACAAAGTACTTGGGGCTTCTTCATCTCTCTCTAAAGCATTCCCCTCACTCTAAAATGGTAGATTTTTCCCCTTTAAACGAGACCCAATGGATTTTAATCAAATGGAGTCTGGTTTTAAGAATGAGAAAATGGACCCTCCAAACTCAACTCTGCGGTCACAGAGGGCACCGCAGATCAAGTCGGCGGCCCTCAAAATGGACAGTAGAACTGTCCTACAAATTGTGCTAGTCTGTGGCCAGGTCTGTGGCTCGCATATCAATTATGTGGCCCGCATATCAATTATGTGGCCGCATAATGGACCAAAGAATCTACCTCTAAAAATCTTCATGCTGGTTCTGCGATGGATGTGCGGCCCGCGAAACAATTATGCGGTCGCATAGTTGCCTACAAAACAAATGCCAAAATTGGCCCATTTCTTTGCTCCGCTCTGCGGCGAATCTGCAGTCCACAGAGTAGTTCTGCGTTGGCATAATGGACCGTTGAAATGCTCTATTCTACAACAATGTTATCTTCAACTCCCCAACACACTATTTCACCAAATATTCTATACTGCGGCGAGTCTACAACCCTCAAATGAATTAGCCTACCACGAAATCCTGGATTTTAGGTGAAATTTTACGAGGCCTTATATTTTGTGTGCGTCTCAATTTGTAACAGCGTCAAGAAGGGTATCTAGCCGGGAGTTTTATTCAAGCGGTCAATAACAGAGTACTCCCTTGCCTGTACATTCTTCCAAAGATCGTCAGCGTTTGTCTCAATGACATGTGGCTTAGATGTAGTTTCTTTGCTTGTTCTTCCAAGATTCTTAGGTGTACAAACTCTGCCAGTTCTTGTCATACATTACGCAACACCTGTCTCTTCCATATTGGATTTTCCTTTGCTTCTTGCCTCTGCCACATAATACCATGGGATGGCATCACACTGATAAGACAGGTTGGAGCTACAATCACAGTGAATGGCATGGCTACCTTGACCTCAAACGGTGCCTGGGTTTTCACCACGATTGGTGAGAGGGTGACATGAGATGTTTTTGGAGCATCCCCCTCTCGAATAAGTCCTATGGATCCCTCTTGATCCCATTCCTCATCAGTTTCTATCACATTCACTACCTCACTCCTATGATCTAGGAGAGGGTTATTACGGACATTTGGTGCTACTTTCTTTGCTTGTATAACCTTGGTGTTGATCAGTGTCTGAACTTGTCCTTCAACATGCGGCATTACTCAATGGTATGACCCTTCATACCTTAATGATAGGCACAAGTTTTGGTAGGGTTAACCCACTGGGAATGATTCATGGATTTGGGTAGTTTTGGGTATTATATGTATGGTAGGCAGTGGCAGGGTATTGGTATTTTGGAGGTGAGGGTTGATGTGTGGGTGATGGTGTTTGGTATGTAAAGGGAGACTTAGGGACCTGGGCTACCATCACGACACCCACTGCTTTCTTCGTTGAGATACCTCATGATTGCAAGGCTTTGTTTGTGGCATGTAGTGCCTCAAAATTGGTCACCATCCAACTTTTGAATCCTTCTTCTATCCTTTCTGCAAACTTGATAATGACTGAGAACTTGTGATTCTCGACAACCAGCAACCTTTCATAATACTACGGATATTGAGCTCTGACAAAGAACTTGTTCATTTGTTCTTCTTCAAGTGGCGGCCTCTCCTTGACGGCCTCTGATCTCCAATGAGTAGCATACTCGTGGAAGGTTTCTATCGGCTTCTTTTTGAGGTTCTAGATATAGAAAACATCTGGCGCATTCTCTAAATTGAACCTGAATCTGTCCATGATATCCGATGCCATGCTCACCCAATTCGCCCACTTCTTTGTATTCTGGATGATGTACCAAGATAATGCGTCTCCTTTAATACTTCGCATGAACAGTTTCATGTGGATTTATTCATTCTTACCCACTCCCACAATCTTGTCACATTAGTTCTCAGATGCACCTTAGGATCACTAGTGCCATCAAATATCTCAAATATGGGAGATTTGTAACCCTTTAACAATTCTACATCCGGCTGGATACCTTAAACACCCTTTCCCGTCTTTAACACTCTGGACTCTCCCTGTCAGTTTCCTGAATTCTTCTACCATTTTTGGAATGTGCATATCCTTCCCAGTCTGCTCCGGCATGTATAGGGTTTGTTGCGGGGTATGGGGTAAGTTTTCCACGTATATCGGGTTGCCTTGATGAGTTCTTGGAACTTGGGTATATGGGTGATCATTGATTGAAGTTTGAGGGGGATCAAAGGTAAATTGTGGTGCATTTTGAGGAGTTTGATAAGTTGTGGTTTGTGGATACTGGGTCGGGTAATGGTGTTGTTGTTGAGGGGTTTGCACTGGTGGTGGGATTTGATTTTTAGTAGTTGCGGGATTGTGATACTAGTGTTTTGCATGAGGATTTTTTGGAGCTATGGGTGGTGGATTTTGGTTTTGGTAGTTTTGCTTGGTCTTTAGTTTTGAGTGGTTGTGTTTTGCTTGTTGATGTTAAGGACAGTTAGAGTAAGGGAAGGGTTTGCCAGATTTCAGACCTGCTCAAGTTCACCCTGCAACTCCAAGATTTTCTGCTCCAAACGCAAGACCTACTCATTCTGTCCTGGCCAACGTCTTCCGTCTGAGGTTTCAACATTCTCTGCCATGGTAACATTGTCTTTTTGTTTACACTTATATCATCCATCTTCCCTTTGCCTTTGCTTTTCCGGTCGTTAGGTAGAGGAGGAAGTGGAGGACCTTTGGATATGGTGTGGTATGCTGATGAGGCTAGAATGCACGGACCAACCTTTGGGAATGGGACTAATCAAAAGAAACAGGCAAAAGGTAACCAAGTTACTAAGACGAAGTAAAAGTGTGTTTGCAATAATTAAGCATGTATCACATAAGGTTATGCAATAATTCACGTCCTAATTTGGGGACCTCATTGTGCCTGAGGTAGGCCTAAGCGACACATAGACTTGGAGAAAACTCATGTCAATGTTTCCTCACTCCATTAATGCAAAAATAAGCCAAATCAATATTTCACTAAATCGAAAATAATAATTATAGAGTCACTAATGGCATTAAGCCTTATTACATCGAAATCTAATCTAGTCTAGAAAGCAGTAAAAAAACATTATCTCCTAGTCTACTTGGTCCCTAAAGGAACTTCTTCATGCTTGGCTCTCTTGACTCTATCAATCACGTTTCCCAAATCGCACATGTCAAGTATCAGGTACGCCATTGCCAACTTCCCTCCTTCATCCGGATCCATGCCATGACAATCCTAAAGCCTCTTTCTCATCTTCACCTCTAGCACCATCAGTCCTTGTTCTAGATGTTCCAAAAATTCTGTCGACTTATTTGGTATTTCCTCCAATTCTCCGATCGCTTCCATATCCACCTTATGTTGCTCTACATTTTTAGCTTCGGATATGAACACCCTTTTTTGTAGCCTATTGTACTTTACCTTCGCCTCACCCACCTTATCAACGATCCTATCTTTTAGATTGATCCCTTGTCTAACGTCCTGGACTATTCCATGGTAACTTGGCGAAACCCCCTATTTCTTCCAGGAGAGGAGCCATTTTTGTATTGCTAAATTGGAAAACGACTCTCTTCTCACCCCAGAACATGGTAGCAGCCTCGATCAGTTCCCTCTTTGGTTAAATATTCAGCAAAGATGGCAGGTTACCCAATACCCTCCTCGCATGATTGTTATCACAGGGTGCAAGGTTATTCCACCAGGCTTCAATTTTTGCAAACAAATAAAAGTTAGCCCTTTCCCCTCCAGATTCGACTATTTACATAATAATGATCAGCCTGCAACTCGTCCCTCAAATCTTCAATTTAACCTTAAGAGTTTTCATAGTTCTTTTCCAACTTAAAATACCAATTAAATGCTAAAATAACTATAGATTCGGTAATTTGACCAAAATTGAGTTAAGAATACTTACCCCGAAACTTCCATTGAAAATCTCCAAAAATTCACATCTCCCCAAAGTCCATATCATCAAATATGGAGTCTCATTTTTAGAACTTAAGTTCTGCTGCCCAGTCATTTCCTCTATGTGATCGTGGACCAACTCACGAGATCGTGAAGAACAATTTTCACCCGCCAAAATTTTACCTTACGCGATTGCGAAGCACAGCTTCCTCCACCCTACGCGATCGCGGACAGCCACACGCGATTGCATAGCACCATGCGTGAATTTTCCAATTCCCTCCTTTACACTATGAGAACACGGCTTAATCCACGCGTTCATGTAGTATTGCTGGCCAACAGCTTCACGATCGCGGACTTACCTACGTGATCGCGAACCTTCTCACGCAATCGCGTAGAAGGAAACCAGACAGTGCACCAGAAAAACTTTAGCATAACTCCAAGTCCAAAATTCAATCTGTTAACCATCCGAAACTCACCCGAGGCCCCAGGGACCTCAATTAAATACACCAACAAGTCCTAAAATATAATACGAACTTAGTCGAAACCTCAAATCACATCAAACAATGCTAAAAGCACAAATCATACCTCAATTTAAGCCTAATGAAAACTAACAAATTCCAACTTCTATATTTGATGCCGAAACCTATCAATTCAAATCTGATTGACCCCAAATTTTGCACAAATTTCATAAATGACCTAACTGACCTATTTAAATTTCTAAAATCGGAGTTCGCCTCTGATATCAAAAAGTCAATGTAGGCCCCGTAAAAATTTCCTAATGATTTAAGAATTTAAAGTGCGCCAATGGTATTTGGGAATAATGTATTTGAGCATTAAAGGATACCTATGGGATAGAGCCACATCATTTTGAATTGATAATGTATGTTTGATGTGTGTTGGAACATACTAAGGAGTTTTATGAATGGCATGAACTTGTGTGGAATACGTTGGATACATTAAGTGGAAACGATGTTTCAATTGGCACAAGACCCAACTTCAAATGAATAGAAATCCCTCCATATAATGACTTAGATGGTGATCCACCAATCAAATTAAATTCCTTTATGTCCAGTTTCAAAGGCATCAAACCGTTAATCATTTGGATATTTCTAAAGAAATGTATGGCCATTTTACTGGACCTATATCATATGAGCGCCCAGATGCGCGGTCGTGCATATTTGGGAGTTTCTTCCTTGTGTGCACGGATAGATGTGCGGCCACTTGTCCAGGTGCACGGCCGCACATTTAGGATCCCATTAAATAACCCCACGACCGGGTAGAGAGAGGGGTTAAGTCATTTCTTAAGCTAAAACCTAATATTTTAGAAAGAAGTGAGAGTGTTCTATATAGAGGAAGTAGATGAAGTGTTTTGTTCATCAAGATCTTGTTCAAGCCTTAAAATCCAACAAGGAAATCTCACAAGATCTTCACTCAAGAGGTAAGATTCAAACCCCTAGTCTTCAATTTCGAGTTTAGGGTAAAAGATGGGTGATTCAGAGTATGATTCTTGGGTGTAAGAGTATTAATTATACATGCTTGCACCAATAAGTTTTGTGGGATGATTGTTGAGCTAAAAAGGTAAAGATTGGATTGATGAGTGAATGACATCTTGTAAAAGAACCTTGTAGCAAAATTTGCACACCTAGTGTTTGATAAAATGCTGAAATGAGCTGAAACGATGAATATCTTCCTAATTGCTGTTCAATTTTATTATGTCTCAAAATAGATTGGGATTGCTAGAATTTCTGGAACGTTGTAGTAATTTAAGGAAAACTCAAAGTGAGGTATGTTGGCTAAACTACTCTTTTAGAATTGAATTCCATGACGTTCCCGTAAGTTTCAACTATGATTGTCTCATATCACATTATGTTATCCTTCGAGAGTGTGTTCAAGAATGATATGTGCATTAAACTGTTATGGCTTTGAGTCGTGTTTCAAATGAAATCTATGATTCCAAATTGTGTGAGAAAAACTCGATATGCTTAAGACTCTTTATTACTCATATGCGTACATGAAGTCTTGATTGGAAATGCCTTGTTGTTGATAATCTATAAAGATGCTGGAAAGTGAAAGAAGTGAGCTGAAGATATAAAGTGTGGCCACTGTGCCAAGAATGAAAGTTATACTTGTGGCCAATGGTGCCAATAAAATGAAATGATGTGAGAAATGTTATGAAATTATCCTTGATTCAACTATTCCGAATTGACTTCGAAGATAGATTTGCCTAAAAGCTTATGTACTCAAGTCATGCCCAAATGTGGTTGTTTTAACTAATGATATTTATGAGTATTTTCAATATGTTTTGCGTTCTTACATAATCATGAGTGGAAATTGTGTATTGCCCTTTTTGGGGAAAGTAATTCAAGAATAAATGGTGTGTTTCTTGTTTATGATTTTAACTTGTGCTTCGATTGTCAATCATTTTACTCCATTTCTTGGAAAATCATCTATTGTGCTTAAGTTTTTCATTTTTAATGAAGTTACAATTGTGATTTTCGGAATATTATATATGTTGATATTTATGATGACAATCCATGAAAGTATAGAAATGAAGGTGGGGATTATGAAATACGTCCGTTGTGCCATGAATGAAGAATCATATGTTTAGCCAATAAAGCCAATGAGATAATAATATTGTCAGAGGATGAAAATGCCAATGAGGCTATAAATGGTGTGAAAGGTTATAAGGTAAATGCATTTGTAGTGTTGTTTCCTTTCTGTGCAAATCAAAAACTTTTTTTGGGAGAATTGATAGTCACCGAGGAAGGGTATATTGAAATAACCTAACCCTGAAACTACATGTGCCGGTGTATGAGTAGATTGTGATCATTCCCCTTATTTTGGATGAGATTGATGTGATATAGTTATTCCCCTTATTTGGGATAAGATTGATGTGATAAAATTATTCACCTTAATTGGAATGAGATGATTGATAGAAAAGGATGATGTAGATCCACACGACATTGTGGTGAGATGGCCTAGCCGATCTGGTCCTGATCGGACACCATGCCACACACACGGTGGTGATTTTGCTGGAAATTGTAATTGAAATTTTGATTGTGGTTGATGTCTATAATGAGATGGCCTTAGACGATTGGGTCGTGATCGGACTCCGTGATAAAAGTACGGTGGTATTGGTATTGAGAGTGATGGTGGCTAAAGTCTCTGATGAGATGGCCTAGCCGATCGGGATATGATCGACCTCCGTGTTAAAAGTATGATGGTATTGGCATTGTGAATATTGGCGTTGTGAACAATGGTATTGTGAATGGTGATATTGTGAATAGTGGTATACCGGTGCTAAAGATCTCCCAACCAAAAATAATATTATCTTCGTATTTTGGAAATTAATATGTTTTAACTTGGAAATTGAATATCATTGATTGTTGATTGTTGTTTTAGTGGTTTTCCCTTTTATGTTGGCATTCTATTTTGAAAGAGGACAGTTAGCTTTACATACTAGTACTATTCCATATGTACTAACGTCCATTTTTCCGGGGGCGCTGCATCTTCAATGGACGCAGGAGGTTCATCAGCGCGCAGCTTTGGTACTCGTTAGCGGTCAGTCTCCATTCAGCAGGTTTTGGTGAGCCCTACTTTATTCCGGGCCTGATGTCATTTGAGTTTTACATTGTCCTTTACGGTATAGTCGCGACCTTGTTGCCGGCACTTCCATACTACTCTTCTATTTTACTTAGAGGCCCCGTAGACAAGTTGTGGGTGGTGTTTGATATGGGGAATTGAGCTAGAAATGTTGGTATTTGGAAAACATATTTTTTATTATATCTATAAACTTGTAATAATTTGGAAATTATGAGTGAAGATACTAATGGAAATAAAATAGGAGTTGTTAATGAAATCTTTTTAGTGCTTGATTAATGGACTGCATCCCCTCTTTATTCATGGATGTGTTTTGGTAGAAGGAAATCTAACAGACTTGCTCGGCCGGGTTCACTCGGTTAAGCGCCGGTCGTTCTCCTCGAGTTTCGGGCATGACAAACTTGGTATCCGAGCCTAAGGTTTTAAAGTGTCCTAGGACGTCTCGGAGCTGTGTCTAGTAGAGTCCTTCTTATCGGTGTGTTGTCAACCACATCTATAATGAAGAGTCTACTTGGATACTTAGGAATTTCACCCTTCTTTAGTATTCCAGATAATGCGGTAAAGCTCAAAATAGGAAGCTAAATTCCTCGTCATGTCTCATTTTCCATATGAGTAACCCACGGGTTCGAGGCAACGAAGAGGACATGAAAGAGCCAGTTACAGGGGAAGTATCCTTGTTCCTATTAATGTCACTGCGCCACCAGATTATATGGTGAGAGCACCAAACATATGAAAGAGGATTATTGGAATCAATAAGCCATAATGTTTGATATGAAAGAAGGGACATTCGGGTTTATGTTGGATGATTCTTGAAATATGTTATGGTTATGGAAAGAGGTGGCACAAGAAGAACAAATGCCCTTATGTCGGATACACCCATCCCGATCTGCCCGATATGCAGGCGAGAACATTTTGCCGCATGTTGTGAGTATGCTCAGAAGTGTGTTAGGGGTGCTAGATTTGGGAAATTCCAAAAGTCCTTACAATGAGNTAAGGCACTGCCCCGTCAATCTAAAGTCTTGAAGTAAGTCACTCCTTAGTACATCATTATGAACACACATAATTTTTCCTTGTTGTATATGTACATCCATGTTGAAGAGCCTTCATGAACATGGTCTTAATAAGACGCTGATTCACAAAACATTGCATGCACTTACTTTCTAAACGAGACGCATTATTCATGAAGCCACTCTATCACAAATTCTCTTATTTACAAACTCGTGAGGAATTGAGTTCTATAATAATTTCCTTGGAATGATTTATAACCCTAGGTTAATACTCCCCATTGCTTCCTTAAATTCTCAAAAAAGGACTATACCTTATGAATTTCTTACAAGAACCTTTTGATTCAAATGGATAATATCTGCTCACTTATGCTTATGCATGCACCATCATAAATTTTACCTATGTGGTATCAACTCTAATGTATAGAAGCCTAGTGTTGAGATCCTTCTTGAGCCACTCTTTTTCTCTACGGTGTATGTGGATCCTATGAGTGTTATTGTGATACTAATATTGTCTTTCCCTTCCTTTTTTTTTTGTTTTTTCTTTTGAGCCGAGGGTCTTTCGGAAACAGCCTCTCTACTCCTTCGGGGTAGGGGTAAGGTCTGCGTACACACTACCCTCCCCAGACCCCATTAATGGGATTCTACTGGGTTGTTGTTGTTGTTGTTGTATGTGGATCCTATGAGTGTTATTGTGATACTAATATTGTCTTTCCCTTCCTTTTTTTTTTGTTTTTTCTTTTGAGCCGAGGGTCTTTCGGAAACAGCCTCTCTACTCCTTCGGGGTAGGGGTAAGGTCTGCGTACACACTACCCTCCCCAGACCCCATTAATGGGATTCTACTGGGTTGTTGTTGTTGTTGTTGTATGTGGATCCTATGAGTGTTATTGTGATACTAATATTGTCTTTCCCTTCCTTTTTTTTTTGTTTTTTCTTTTGAGCCGAGGGTCTTTCGGAAACAGCCTCTCTACTCCTTCGGGGTAGGGGTAAGGTCTGCGTACACACTACCCTCCCCAGACCCCATTAATGGGATTCTACTGGGTTGTTGTTGTTGTTGTTGTATGTGGATCCTATGAGTGTTATTGTGATACTAATATTGTCTTTCCCTTCCTTTTTTTTTTGTTTTTTCTTTTGAGCCGAGGGTCTTTCGGAAACAGCCTCTCTACTCCTTCGGGGTAGGGGTAAGGTCTGCGTACACACTACCCTCCCCAGACCCCATTAATGGGATTCTACTGGGTTGTTGTTGTTGTTGTTGTATGTGGATCCTATGGTTTGAACAATCACTTCACTCCTTTGTGAATATTATCACTAATCCTTTTCATTGTCTAGTAACAATAGAGCATATCTCAGCACGTATCATATGTGTAAATG
This sequence comes from Nicotiana otophora, assembly GCA_000715115.1. Classification (NCBI taxonomy): domain Eukaryota; kingdom Viridiplantae; phylum Streptophyta; class Magnoliopsida; order Solanales; family Solanaceae; genus Nicotiana; species Nicotiana otophora. The sequence goes on along the minus strand of AWOL01S0013050.1, from coordinate 489 downwards.
TCAATTGAAAGGGGTCACTTGTCCATATAAATGTTTTTGGGAAATTTGAGATTTTTACAAATTCGTCACAGGAAGATATTTTTGTTTGCCCATCTCGGTATGACTTTCATGTCAACATAGATCATGCCTCAGTGAATAACTCACTTTGTTCCTAGTATTGCAGTTGCCCATGAAGTGGCCTAGTATTGCAGCTTGAGAGCTACTATGGAAAAAACATGTCTAACTCATAGCAAAGTGTTCATGCTCTCTAACCAATACATGACTTCATCCCAACATTAAGATGTCCTAGCTACATTGTTTCACTTGTGTGTGGTTGAAAGTTAAGCAGCCTTACCGCGACTTTTCCCTCCCTACTTCAGGTAGATGTTTAAGATTCTGGCACATATGATCAGTATATTGATTCGAAAGACAAGTATGTCGTATCTCTATGTCACGCCCCAAACGTGAAGGGACGTGGCCGGCACCCGGTACCATACTCGGCCCGAGCGT
>AWOL01S0013047.1:5482-31424 GCA_000715115.1 Nicotiana otophora | reverse complement strand
TAGACTATAAATAATGCAAAAGAACTCACAATAAATCTCACCACACATGGAACATGAAAACTCGAGTAGAATACAAATCCAAAATCCAATTGAAACCAATAAACTCAAAGAAGTCACATATAGCCTAAGAGACCATTGAATGATTCAAAGAGCCAAAAGTTGAGTCTATAAGTCATGACAATGATCTTTACTTAAATCATATTTCATTTTCAACGATCAAGAATTCATATGCCGAGGTTTAAATCATGTTGGTACCAAGCAAGCCACAAATTGGCCAATGGGCGAAAACCCCAACTCAAACCACTTATTCTTCCTAAATTAACAAAAACTATACCTAAACTACATGACTAATTCCCTTAAGAAAGTCACCTAGCTATCCGTCATGGGGAAAATTGACACAATAATTTACCAAACATTACCCGGTTCAAAAACAAAATTGGCATCCTCGAAAAACGAACCGTGGTACAATGAAGACCAAGGATATTGCCAACAAAAAATAAACATTCTATTTACAAAAAAACACGAAGCTAATAAACATNGGAATTACACTCAAGTAACGATCCAATGTATTTCACGATTTTACAAATATAAATGAGTTTATATCAATTAGCCTCGTGTAATAATTCTATATTAGCTTCTTCCAAAGACTAACAAGACCTCCAAATAGAATTATCCCTAAAANTCAATAAAACATACTATATATAAAAACAAAAATTCAAGAAGCTAGTAAACATACAAATATAACCCATCACATGAAAATAAAATATCAATATACCATATGAACAGTTATATAAGTAGTCACCCCTAACTAGAAATGTTGCAATGTCCTCAATGCAACTAAGCAAAAAGAGTAAAATGCTGGAAAGTGCTCCCTATATATTACATCAACTGCTCTCCTCGCTGTCGGACTTAGTCGCAGCCTCCTCTTCTTCCTATTTCTCGGACCAATGAACTGGAGCATCAACATCATCTTCCGGCTCGATCTATGGCACTGAATCTTGATGCTTTAGACCTTTCCATAGCCCCTTCACACCCTTCCACATGCGGGTGAAGAATTTATCTCTTTTCTTCTTCATCTTCTTTATCCTAGTATGTGCATTTGCCAGCTTGGCATGAGAAGTACTCAAAGTACCATGCATCGTGGACAAATCTGTGTATGCTTTCTCCAGCTTATTAAGGTGATCCCCCTGCTTCTTCTGATCACCAAGATACTTTTGAAATTCTTTCTTTGAAATGCATAAAGAGGGTGCCTCAGATGTCTCCCCAGGTCCCTATAGAAGGCCAGCTACTAGGTCGTGAATCTGCCCCATTACCTCGGAAAGCATAGCAAATGGTCCTCCTGCATAATNAAAACATAAATTGGTAAGAAATTCTCAACCACAATCTTCAAATCTTCAAGACCCAAGTGTGTCTGCAATAACCCTAGCTCCAAAACTTGTGTTCTCTAGTTAAGAGACTGAAAAAGCCAAAGATGTGTTTCTAATAAGCTAGGACGTGTATTAAAGGGTTTGGGGCCAAAAATGTGAAAGAAACATAATTTGTAGCAAGTTAGCTTTAACATTTTTCATGGACACAACTACATAGCTGCTCAAACAAATGAGGATACGCCTTCTTCATCTCTTCCTCGGCATCCCAGGTGTCCTCTTCGACCTGTTGCTTTAGGCACAACACTTTCACCAAGGCAATCTATTTGTTTCTCATCATTCAAACATGCCTATCAAGAATGGTACTTATTAACCTCTATATTCTCCACTAGAACAATAAGCAGTAGATCTCCATCCACCTTCTGCAACATGGATACATGAATCACCGGGTGCACTAAAGACGTATCTAAAGGTAGTTCTAGCTCGTAAGCCACCTGACCAATCCTCTGAATAATTCTATATGGTGATACATAACTCGGACTCTATTTTCCTATCTTACAAAATCGCATTACACCCTTCATGGGGGAAACCTTCAAGAATACCCAATTATCATCTTGAATCACCAATTTTGTACGACTTACATCCCGATAGGACTTTTGATGGCTTTGGTCAATTTCAACCATTCCTTAATGATATTAACCTTCCCCATAGCTTGATGCACGAGTTTGGGCCTTATCAACTCCGCTTCCCCAATCTCGAATCACCCAATAGGAGATATACATCTCCGGACATATAGAGCCTTGAATGACGCCATCTGAATGCTATCATGATAACTATTGTTGTAGGAAAATTCTATAAGTGGCAAGTGATCATCCCAGCTACCCTTAAATCGTGCGCGCAACATACCCTCAAGCGTCTGAATGGTCTACTCTGCATGCCCGTCGGTCTGTGGATGGAAAGTTGCACTAAGATTCAATTGAGTACCCAAACCATGCGGAAATTTCCGCCAAATGTTAGCTGTGAAATGTGCCCTTCGATCGGAGATAATAGAAACTGGAGTGCCATGCAACCTGACTATTTCCTGCATATACAACTAAGCATACTGTTTGCAGTCTCGATAGCCTTAACAAGTAAGAAGTGTGTTGATTTTGTGAGTCAGTCCACAATCACCGTAATCTAGTCGAACTTGTGAAGCATGCGACGTAGTCCTACCACAAATTTCATATTGATCATCTCCCATTTCCACATCGGAATTTCTATGTTCTGTGCCAACCCACCATGCTTTTGATGTTCGGCCTTTACTTGTTGACAATGTGGACATCTTACCAGAATGTCCGCTACATTCCTCTTCATATCGTTCCACTAGTAGACTTCCTTAAGATCATGCTACATCTTTGTATAGCTTTGATGCACGGCATACCTAGAAGTGTGAGCCTCGATCATGATTCTTTCCCAAAGACCATCTACATCATGAACACATAATCGCCCTTGGTACCTTAGCATACAATCATCGATGCTAAGAGAAAAAGCCATGGACTTAAATTTATGAATTCCCTCCTTCAATTGTACCAACAACGAATCTTCGTACTACTTCTCCTTGACTTCCACAACAATCGATGATTGGCCCATATTTTGGACAATTACTCCTCCTTCGCTAGAGTCCGCAAGACGAACTCCAAAACTAGCCAACCAGTGAACTTACTAGGCCAACGGCCTTTGATGTGTCTCTAAGTTAGCCAAACTACCCATGGAATTTTGGCTAAGAGCATCCGCCACGACATTAGCCTTCCCTGGATGATATAGAATATCGGTGTCGTAGTCCTTGAGTTGCTCAAGCCATCGTCTTTGCCTTAGATTCTATTCCTTCTGTTTGAAAATATATTGAAGGCTCTTATGGTCCGTGAATATATCCATATGGACCCCATACAAATAATGACGCCTAGTCTTCAATGCAAAAACCACCGCCGCGAGCTCTAGGTCATGTGTTGGATAGTTCTTCTCGTGATTTTTGAGCTGCCTAGAAATGTAAGCGATCACCTTGCCATGTTGCAATNAGCATGGATGCGATAGGAATTACACTCAAGTAACGATCCAATGTATTTCACGATTTTACAAATATAAATGAGTTTATATTAATTATCCTCGTGTAATAATTCTATATTAGCTTCTTCCAAAGACTAACAAGACCTCCACAATTAAGAGATTAAACACACCCGAATATGGCTACAAGTAGTTCAATTCTATCCTTAGGTAGAATCAATAAAGTAAGGGTTAACGCCTAAAGTTCTTGTTAATTAATCTTTCNTCTTTGCCTTAGATTCTATTCCTTCTGTTTGAAAATATATTGAAGGCTCTTATGGTCCGTGAATATATCCATATGGACCCCATACAAATAATGACGCCTAGTCTTCAATGCAAAAACCACCGCCGCGAGCTCTAGGTCATGTGTTGGATAGTTCTTCTCGTGATTTTTGAGCTGCCTAGAAATGTAAGCGATCACCTTGCCATGTTGCAATAATACACACCCTAGTCCGATTCTTGAAGCATCACAATATACCACAAACCCATATGTACATTCTGGTAGGGTCAACACTGGTGTTGTAGTCAATCTTGATTTCAACTCCTGGAAGCTCTTTTTACAAGCACCATTGGAACTTAACTACCTTCTAAGTCAATTTAGTCAATGGGGAGGCAAGAGTAGAGAACCCCTACAGAAACTTTCTATAATTCCTAATTTCGCCAATTCAAGCCTAATTCTACCACGTACATCCAAATCACATTACGGACACACTCCTAAGTCCAAAATCATCTAATATAGCTAACGGAACTATCAGAATTCAAATCCGAGATCATTTATACATAGGTCAACATCCGGTTGACTTTTCCAACTTAAGTTTCTACTTAAGAGACTAAGTGTCTCAATTCACTCTAAAAGCACTCCGATCTCGAACCAACTAACCCGATATAACATAATATAGCTGAATAACATAAAAAGAAGTAGAAATAGAGAAATGGGGCTATAACTCTCGAAACGACCAGTCGANACAAATGAGGATACGCCTTCTTCATCTCTTCCTCGGCATCCCAGGTGTCCTCTTCGACCTGTTGATTTAGGCACAACACTTTCACAAAGGCAATCTATTTGTTTCTCATCATTCAGACATGCCTATCAAGAATGGTACTCATTAACCTCTATAGTCTCCACTAGAACAATAAGCAGTAGATCTCCATCCACCTTCTGCAACATTGATACATAAATCACCGGGTGCACTAAAGACGTATCTAAATGTAGTTCTAGCCCGTAAGCCACCTGACCAATCCTCTGAATAATTCTATATGGTGATACATAACTCGGACTCTATTTTCCTATCTTACAAAATTGCATTACACCCTTCATGGGGGAAACCTTCAAGAATACCCAATTATCATATTGAAACACCAAATTTGTACAACTTACATCCCGATAGGACTTTTGATGGCTTTGGTCAATTTCAACCATTCCTTAATGATATTAACCTTCCCCATAGCTTGATGCATGAGTTCGGGCCTTATCAACTCCGCTTCCCCAATCTCGAATCACCCAATAGGAGATATACATCTCCGGACATATAGAGCCTTGAACGACACCATCTGAATGCTATCATGATAACTATTGTTGTAGGAAAATTATATAAGTGGCAAGTGATCATCCCAGCTACCCTTAAATCGTGCGCGCAACATACCCTCAAGCGTCTGAATGGTCTACTCTGCATGCCCGTCGGTCTGTGGATGGAAAGTTGCACTAAGATTCAATTGAGTACCCAAACCATGCGGAAATTTCCGCCAAATGTTAGCTGTGAAATGTGCCCTTCGATCGGAGATAATAGAAATTGGAGTGCCATGCAACCTGACTATTTCCTGCATATACAACTAAGCATACTGTTCGCAGTCTCGATAGCCTTAACAAGTAAGAAGTGTGTTGATTTTGTGAGTCAGTCCACAATCACCGTAATCTAGTCGAACTTGTGAAGCATGCGACGTAGTCCTACCACAAATTCCATATTGATCATCTCCCATTTCCACATCGGAATTTCTATGTTCTGTGCCAACCTACCATGCTTTTGATGTTCGGCCTTTACTTGTTGACAATGTGGACATCTTACCACAATGTCCGCTACATTCCTCTTCATATCGTTCCACTAGTAGACTTCCTTAAGATCATGCTACATCTTTGTATAGCTTTGATGCACGACATACCTGGAAGTGTGAGCCTCGATCATGATTCTTTCCCAAAGACCATCTACATCATGAACACATAATCACCCTTGGTACCTTAGCATACAATCATCGATGCTAAGAGAAAAAGCCATGGACTTATATTTATGAATTCCCTCCTTCAATTGTACCAACAACGAATCTTCGTACTACTTCTCCTTGACTTCCACAACAATCGATGATTGGCCCATATTTTGGACAATTACTCCTCCTTCGCTAGAGTCCGCAAGACGAACTCCAAAACTAGCCAACCAGTGAACTTACTAGGCCAACGGCCTTTGATGTGTCTCTAAGTTAGCCAAACTACCCATGGAATTTTGGCTAAGAGCATCCGCCACGACATTAGCCTTCCCCGGATGATATAGTATATCGGTGTCGTAGTCCTTGAGTTGCTCAAGCCATCTTCTTTGCCTTAGATTCTATTCCTTCTGTTTGCAAATATATTGAAGGCTCTTATGGTCCGTGAATATATCCATATGGACCCCATACAAATAATGACGCCTATTCTTCAATGCAAAAACCACCGCCGCGAGCTCTAGGTCATGTGTTGGATAGTTCTTCTCATGATTTTTTAGCTGCCTAGAAATGTAAGCGATCACCTTGCCATGTTGCAATAATACACACCCTAGTCCGATTCTTGAAGCATCACAATATACCACAAACCCATATGTACATTCTGGTAGGGTCAACACTGGTGTTGTAGTCAATCTTGATTTCAACTCCTGGAAGCTCTTTTTACAAGCACCATTGGAACTTAACTACCTTCTAAGTCAATTTATTCAATGGGGAGGCAAGAGTAGAGAACCCCTACACAAACTTTCTATAATACCCCGCTAAACCCAAGAATCTGGAAATCTCTATTGGTGTTGTAGTCCTCGGCCAATTCTTCACAACTGCGATCTTCTATAGATCAACCTTAATTCCTTCTCTGGTGACGACAAGACCAAAGAATATGACATATTCAAGCCCAAATTCACACTTCGAAAACTTCACATACAACTTGTGCTAATATAGAGTCTGTAGAACTGCCCTGAGATGATTGGCATGGTCCTCTCGACTTCGTGAATATACAAGAATATCGTCAATGAATACTATCACAAAGGAGTCAATAAAAGGCTTGAATACTCAATTCATAAGATCCATGAAAGTTGGCGAGGCATTTGTTAGCCCAAAAGACATTACCAGAAATTTGAAGTGCCCATATCGGGTCCTGAAAGTTGTTTTCGCAATATCGTGTTCCCTGATCTTCAATTGCCGGTACCCTGATCTTCGATCAATCTTGGAGAAATACTTAGAACCCTTTAGGTGGTCAAACAAGTTATCTATCCTTGATAGTGGGTATTTATTCTTAATTGTGACCTTGTTGAGTTAATGATAGGCAATACATATTCTCAGTGACCCATCTTTCTTCCTTACAAAGAGAACCGGTGTACCCCAAGGCGACACACTCGGTCGGATGAAACCCTTCTCTTACAAGTCTTTCGACTGCTCTGTTAGTTCCTTAAATTATGTCGGTACCATTATGTAGGGTCGAATAGATATAAGCTGCGTGCCTGGCATCACATCAATTCCTAAATCACTCTTTCTATCTGGTGGGATCCCAATGGGCCATCAAGAAAGACCTCCGGAAATTCATTCACCACTGGCACAGACTTAAGTGTAGGAATCTTACCATCGGTTTCTGTAACCCAAACCAAATGGCAAATACACCCTTTGTTGATCATCTTTGTGGCCTTAAGATAAACCTACCCTTTGGCACTATTTCANACCTCAATAAAAAATACCAACAAGTCAAATATCAACATACAAACTTAATTGAACCTTCGAATCATTCAAAACAACCTCCAAACACCAAATTACCCTCGGATTCAAGCCTAAGAACTTCTAAATTTCCAAATTCGGCAACCGATGCTGAAACCAACCAAACCACGTCCGAATGACCTCATATTTTGCACACACGTCACAAATGACACTACGAACCTACTCCAACTTCCAGAATTCTTCACAACTGCGATCTTCTACAGATCAACCTTAATTCCTTCTCTGGTGACGACAAGACCAATGAATATGACATATTCAAGCCCAAATTCACACTTCGAAAACTTCACATACAACTTGTGCTAATATAGAGTCTATAGAACTGCCCTGAGATGATTGGCATGGTCCTCTCGACTTCGTGAATATACAAGAATATCGTCAATGAATACTATCATAAAGGAGTCAATAAAAGACTTGAATACTCAATTCATAAGATCCATGAAAGTTGGCGAGGCATTTGTTAGCCCAAAAGACATTACCAGAAATTTGAAGTGCCCATATCGGGTCCTGAAAGTTGTTTTCGCAATATCGTGTTCCCTGATCTTCAATTGCCGGTACCCTGATCTTCGATCAATCTTGGAGAAATACTTAGAACCCTTTAGGTGGTCAAACAAGTTATCTATCCTTGATAGTGGGTATTTATTCTTAATTGTGACCTTGTTGAGTTAATGATAGGCAATACATATTCTCAGTGACCCATCTTTCTTCCTTACAAAGAGAACNCATGTTGCAATAATACACACCCTAGTCCGATTCTTGAAGCATCACAATATACCACAAACCCATATGTACATTCTGGTAGGGTCAACACTGGTGTTGTAGTCAATCTTGATTTCAACTCCTGGAAGCTCTTTTTACAAGCACCATTGGAACTTAACTACCTTCTAAGTCAATTTATTCAATGGGGAGGCAAGAGTAGAGAACCCCTACACAAACTTTCTATAATACCCCGCTAAACCCAAGAATCTGGAAATCTCTATTGGTGTTGTAGTCCTCGGCCAATTCTTCACAACTGCGATCTTCTATAGATCAACCTTAATTCCTTCTCTGGTGACGACAAGACCAAAGAATATGACATATTCAAGCCCAAATTCACACTTCGAAAACTTCACATACAACTTGTGCTAATATAGAGTCTGTAGAACTGCCCTGAGATGATTGGCATGGTCCTCTCGACTTCGTGAATATACAAGAATATCGTCAATGAATACTATCACAAAGGAGTCAATAAAAGGCTTGAATACTCAATTCATAAGATCCATGAAAGTTGGCGAGGCATTTGTTAGCCCAAAAGACATTACCAGAAATTTGAAGTGCCCATATCGGGTCCTGAAAGTTGTTTTCGCAATATCGTGTTCCCTGATCTTCAATTGCCGGTACCCTGATCTTCGATCAATCTTGGAGAAATACTTAGAACCCTTTAGGTGGTCAAACAAGTTATCTATCCTTGATAGTGGGTATTTATTCTTAATTGTGACCTTGTTGAGTTAATGATAGGCAATACATATTCTCAGTGACCCATCTTTCTTCCTTACAAAGAGAACCGGTGTACCCCAAGGCGACACACTCGGTCGGATGAAACCCTTCTCTTACAAGTCTTTCGACTGCTCTGTTAGTTCCTTAAATTATGTCGGTACCATTATGTAGGGTCGAATAGATATAAGCTGCGTGCCTGGCATCACATCAATTCCTAAATCACTCTTTCTATCTGGTGGGATCCCAATGGGCCATCAAGAAACACCTCCGGAAATTCATTCACCACTGGCACAGACTTAAGTGTAGGAATCTCACCATCGGTTTCTGTAACCCAAACCAAATGGCAAATACACCCTTTGTTGATCATCTTTGTGGCCTTAAGATAAACCTACCCTTTGGCACTATTTCATCCCCATTCCATTCAATAACTGGTTCATCCGGGAATTCAAACCTAACGGTCCTAGTTCGACAATCAAGCTTGGCAAAACATGAATAAAGACAATCCATACCCATAATTCAATGAGATCAGCCATGATATCTCAACCATGAATCATGATGACACAATCACTATAAACCCGTGCGGCCACAATAGACTCACCAACTGGAGTAGATACAGAGAACGGCTCATGAAGTTGTTCCGGTTCTATCCCAAATTCCATAGCAACATAGGGAGTGACATATGACAAAGTGTAACCGGGATCAATAAGGGCATATACATCATGAGATTGGAAAGTCAATATACTTGTGACAACATTTGGAGAAGCCTCAAAACTCAGGTGACCCCTCATAACATAGAAACGGTTAGGTCCTCCCAAACTCTATGCACCACCCGTAACTGCACCATGCTCTGCGGGTGCTGGAGTGCCTCGAACTAGAGAAGGTGCTGCGGATGTAGTTGCTGCATAATCGGATGGTTGTGCCATACCCCTACCCACACTATGGCGGGACAAACGGTAATCCCTCTGAATGTGACCCCTGATACCGCACCCATAACATATGGGATGGTCCATGAAGCAGGCTCCAAAATGTATCTTCCCATAACTAAGACACGAGGGCCTCCACTGCTGCTGGAATCTTCCACCAGGCCGACCATACTTGTAGGAACCCCTGTTGCCGTAACTGGTCCTGAAATGTCTCCGTTGCTGCTAACTGGAGCCGGTTGGCTATGCACTGACCAAAGACAAAGTAAAGGACTGGGATGGCCCTGACGAACCTCCATTCCATTCTTCAAATTGCGGGTCTCTATGGCTTGACACCATCATCACTTAGTGTATATTATAATTCAAGGTAGCTGTAGTAGCCTCAATGATAACCATGGGGCTGAGGCCTTGTACAAATTGTCGCACTCTTGCCTCCATAGTGGGAAACATGCAAATGGTTTACTTGGACAAGTGCGTGAACCACATATGGTACTTCCACACACTTATGCTACCCTACTTCAGGCTCTCAAATTCAGTGGCATGGGCCGCCTTATTCTCGGCAGGCAAGAAATGGTCAATAAAGGCGTCGGCAAAATCATTCCACCTCACTGAAGGGCTCCCCTGCTAACGAGAGTCCTCCCACAACTCAAACCAAGAATAGGCCACCCCTTTCAAGAGGTAGGAGTCCAACTCCACTCCCTTTGTCTTAGTAGCACGCATAACTCGGAGGGTCTTGTGCATCTCATCAGTAAAGTCCTCTCGGTATTACTCAGGATCAGTACCTGTGAACACTGGAGGATCCAACTGAAGAAGTATCTTCACCCTGGAACTAGCAGAATGCCCTGGCTGACTTGAAGAAGTAGGTGAAACATTCGATAACTGGGCCTGGGAAGCAACTATCTGAGTCAACATCTGTATGGCTCCCTATTAGAGACACCGGGACTGGAAGCTGGGGCTGGAGGTTGAACAACTGCACCCTCGATAAAAGTTGGGATTGGTGCAGTCAAAGCAGGAGTAATAAAATCAGGCAGTGTAGTAGCTGGGGGAATATCCTCACCCCTCGGGTGCTCACCCGCATCATCAGGTATAGAATCAACTACCACTCCTGGGGTGGCATTGGCTCCTTTGCCAGTTCTTGCTTTCTTCCTAGGCGCCATATAAGGAAAATTAGAGCAATGCACGAGGTAATGGCTAGCTCCTCATGATGAAGGCAATATGATTTGCTATGCCCATAATACTCATAGAGAAATTCAAAGGGGATGTACGATTTCTTCAGACAGACTAGTTTATCGTTCTTGCTAAAACCCAACATTTTATGAAAACCACATGGAATGCGATTTTATGGCGCCAATAGTCGAGGACTATCCCATGGTAACTTGGAGAAACCCCTTATTTCTTCCATGAGAGAATTCATTTTTGTATTGCTAAATCGGAAAACGTCTCTCTTCTCACCCTATAACATGGTAGCAACCTCGATCAGTTCCCTGTTTGGTTGAATGCTCAGCAAAGATGGTAGGTTACCCAATACCCTCCTCACATGATTGTTGTCACATGGTGCAAGGTTATTCCACCAGGCTTCATTTGTTGCAAACAAATAAAACTTAGCCCTTTCCCCTCCACATTCGACTATTTACGCAATAATGATCAGCATGTTGACATGTTTTCTCCAAGTAAAGCACATAATATGATGGTGTCCTTTGGGATTATGGAAATCTCGTTTGAATTTGGACAAGGTTCATATAAGCAGGTTGATGCGTCAATGACATCTCAATCCGTACTAGGTTTAGCATGATGCATGTACATTTCAAATCAGAGTGTGGTTTCTAGAAAGGTCTAGACTGGTTCTCTCAAGTGAACAACTCAAGAGGGAAAGGCACGGGACCGTCGACTGCACTGCTTCTCGACTAGTCTAGTGCTACTAATCGTTTCAAGTTTAAAAGGATGTTTTTTTAGTAAAACGCAGACACTCCTCAAGCGTCTCTATGTTGATAATAAGCACGAATGGAGTATGATGTGGGAGCATGCTTTATGCAAAAATAGTAACACGTTGCCAAATATTTACATGATGAAAGTGCGTAAAAATAGTAAACAATATAAACGGGAGAAAAAAGAAAAAGGGAAAGACGGAAGAGAAAAGTAAGTTTAACTCATGAAAACATGTAAGAACGTAATTAAATGAAGCAAATAGGGAGATAGGGACGGGAGAGACATAATGTAGCAGTCTTAAACATAATGAAAGCAACAGAGGGAATGATATTCATGTCATAGCAAAAAATGGAAATACGGGGAGGGGATATGTCATAGAAATTTAAACAAATAAGGGAAAGGATGTACATTTCATCAAATAATCCACATAAGTCAACTTCGTTATGGTACTAGCCTAAGTGTAAATCCATAGCTGAGTCGCCATGATGTCGTGCCCCTTTTTCTCTCGAAATCGGGTTTTAACATGTGACAACTCTTTTAAATATGGGTATTAAAAGAGAAGAGTTACCACCAAATGATTTTGGAGTGCGTTTGGGCACCTATTTGCAAATAACTATGTTTAACTAGTCTACGTCACCAAAGATCATGTAAGGGATCAAATTACGAAACATTCGTACTCGAATGTTGAATTGTAGCCCATGATGATAGTTGCGTTGTTGCCTTCCATAGTGGAGAATACGTGGGGGTACCTAGATTTCATGTCCTCTTCAGCTTCCTATGTCATTTCCTACTTACTTTTGTTCCTCCAATGTACCTTAAATGAAGCTAATTCTCTGGTTTGCAGCTTACAGACTTGTCGATCTAAGATGGCTACCGGAATTTCATCGTAAGATAGGTTTTTATAACTTGGATATCTCCAATAGGGGGCGACACGGGATAGATCACTCAAGCACTTTCGGAGTATAGACACGTAAAATACCGGGTGCACTGCTTCCAATTTCGAGGGCAACTCAAGCTCATAAGCCATGACCGATAGTCCGTATGATTTGATATTGTCCAATATAACAGGGGCTGAGTTTGCCCTTTTTGCCAAATCGCATCACGCCTTTCATAGGTGACACCTTCAAGAACACCCAGTCCCCTATAGCTAACTCTAATTCTCACTGCCGGTTATCCGAGTAAAATTTCTGCCTATTTTGGGCGCCTAACAATTGATTTCGAATTAGCCTCACCTTCTTTACTGCCTATTGTACCAGCTCTAGTCCCAACAACTTTGTTTCACCCACTTCACACCATCTAATAGAAGATTAACACTTTCTCCCTTATGGGGCCTTATATGGTGCCATATTATACTACTATGGTAGTTGTTGTTCTTAGCAAAATCAATGAGTGGTAGATGATCCTCCCAATATCCCTTGATGTCCAGGACATACGCCTGTAGCGTGCCCTCGATTATTTGAATAGTGCGCTTGGCCTGTCCATCAGCTTGTGGAAGGAAGGTTGTGCTAAGGTTGATTTGTGTTCCCAATCCTGTTTGGAATGATCTCCAGAAGTTAGTTGTAACTAGGCACCTCTGTCTTATATGATGGAAATTGGAACCCCATGTAGTGGAACTATCCCCTTAATGTATATCATAGCATAATCTTCCGATGAGAAAGTAGTCTTAACTAGCAGAAAGTGATCCCACTTGGTGATCCATCCACGATAACCTATATATAGTTAAACTTTCACCATTATCGTGGTAATCCGGTAATAAAATCCATATTGATCACTTCCCATTTCCGCGTCGTAATTTCTATATTCTGCAGCAACTCTCCCAGTTTCTGATGTTCATCCTTGACTTTCTGACAATTTGGACACTGAGAAACGTACTTGGCGATGTCCCTCTTCATGACATTCTACCAGTATAGTTGTCTGTAAATCCCCATTAAAAATTTCCTAATGATTTAAGATTTTAAAGTGATCCAACGGTATTTGAGAATAACGTGTTCGAGTATTAAAGGAGACCCATGGGATAGAACCACATCATTTTGAAATGCAAATATATGTTTAAGGTGTGTTGGAACATACTAAGGAGTTTTCTGAATGGCAAAAAGTTGTGTGGAATAAGTTAGATACATAAATGGAAAGGATGTCTCAATTCGCACAATATCCTACTTCAAATGCATGCTTCTACCAAACTATGAAGACTTAAGAGGTAATCGACCGTTAGTCATTTGGATATTTCTACAAACAGTTATGACCATTTAACTGGACCTATGTCATATGCGCGCAGATGTGCGGCCACATATATTTGGGAGTTTCTACCTTGTGTGTGCGGCCGCGCACGCAGGAGTCCATTAAATAACCCTAAGGCCGGGTAGAAAGAGGGGTTAAGTCATTTTTTAGCTAAAACCTGATATTTTGAGAGTGACAGAGTACCCTAGAGTGGGAGAGTGATCTTCAACACATTGTCCTTCGATTCTTGCTCAAATATATGAAGATTAACAAGGAAATCTCAAAAGATCTTAACTTAAGAGGTAAGATTCAAACCCCTAGTATTCAATTTCGAGTTTGGTGATTGAGTGTATGATTCTTGGGTGTAAGAGTATTATTTATATATTCTTGTACCAATAATATTTAGTGAGAAGATTAATGAGCTCAAATAAGTAAAGATTGGGTTGTGGAATGAAGGAAAATTTGTACAAGAACCTTGTAGCCAAATTTGCACACCTAATGTTTGATAAAATGCTCAAATGAACCGAAACCATGAATATCTTCCTAATTTGTGTTCCATTTAGCTATGTCTCAAAATAGATTGGGATTGCTATAATTTTCGGAATGTTGTAGTAACTTAAGGAAAGCTCAAGGCGGGGTATGTTGGCTAAACCACTTTCCTAGAATTGAATTCCATGTCGTTATTGTATGTCCCGAGTTATTCTTTATAAATCCACTATTCTGAATAAGATTTGTGTTGAAAGGTATATGTTCAAAATGTGTTCCGGATGCTTTTATCATATGATGGTATCCTTCGGGGATGTGTTCAAAGCATGAGTTGGGTATAAAAATGTTATGATACCAAGTAGTTATTCAAGTGAAGGATATTATGCCATATTATGTAAGAAGTCTCAATGTGCATGACTCTTAATTGCTCATAGGTGTACTAAATGTTGTGATTAAGGATTCCTTGTTGTGGATAATCTATATAGATGCTTGAAAGTGAATGTAGTAAGTTGGGGATATAAAGTGTGAAGTAGTGAGTTGGGGATATAAAGTATGAAGTAGTGAGTTGAGGATATAAAGTGTGAAATAATGAGTTGGGGATATAAAGTGTGAACACCTTACCAAGAATGAAAGTTATACTTGTGGCCAATAGCGCCAACCAAATGAAATGATGTGTGAAATATTATGAAATCAGCCTTGTTTCACTATTCCAAATTGACTCCGAAAATAGTATTATCCAAAAGATTATGTATTCAAGTCATGTCCAAATGTTGTTGTTCTAAATAATTCTATGCTTGGTAGGTATTTCCAATGTGTTTTAAGCCTTTACATATTTATGAGTTGAAATTGTGTATTGCCCTTTTGGGGAAAGGAACTTTAAGAATATTCTCTATGTTGATGTTTATAATGATGAGTGTTGAAAGTAATGAAATTAAAGTATGAAATGTGAGATACGGTCATCGTGCCATGAATGAAGAGTAATATGTATGGAAAAAGGGATCCAATGAAATAATGATGTTGTAAATAGTTGAAAGTTCTAATGAAGTGATAGTATGAACATGAATTGTGGTCGTTTGCCTGAATGAAATTTATGAGGTATTGTATGTCCCAATGCTTTAAACTACAGTTGTATGCTTCTGAAATAATGTATGTAAGTGACTTCGATGTCAAGTCATCAAGAATCATGAACTTAGCTGATGACCTCAAGATATCAAGTGAGTGAATAACGAGATGAAAGAGAGATGTCCTATGCTAAATGATGATGAACCTTAAAAAAGGAAATTGGGCTCATATGCCATTGAAATTGACTTATTGATTCACTATGCATGTGCAAATGTAATGAGCTATGTTTCTCCATGCTGAGCATGAATATGAAGTGTTCCAATGATGTGAGAACTTACGACCTTAATGTAATGTTAATCATACCGCTCTGAGTTTATAAATAGTTTTGTGCATAATGATGTGTTACGAACCCTATGGATGGGCTATGCAACGCATATGTGTATAATATGTGAACCCTATGGACGGGCTATGAAATACATAGGTGTATAATATAATATGAATGAACACTGTGAACGGTCTATGAAATGCATATGTGTATTGTGTGGTATATGTGAATCCTGTGAACGGTCTATGAAATGCATAGGTGTATTGTGTAAGTAAACACTGTGAAAGGTGTATGAAACACACATGTGTATTGTGTAAGTAAACACTGTGAATGATCTATGAAACGCACAAGTGTATTGTATAAGTAAACACTGTGAACGGTCCATGCAACGCACAGGCGTATTGTGTAAGTAAACACTGTGAACGGTCCATGCAACGCACAGGCGTATTGTGTAAGTAAACACTGTGAACGGTCTATGAATGCACATGTGTATTGTGTAAGTAAATANGTATATGTTCAAAATGTGTTCCGGATGCTTTTATCATATGATGGTATCCTTCGGGGATGTGTTCAAAGCATGAGTTGGGTATAAAAATGTTATGATACCAAGTAGTTATTCAAGTGAAGGATATTATGCCATATTATGTAAGAAGTCTCAATGTGCATGACTCTTAATTGCTCATAGGTGTACTAAATGTTGTGATTAAGGATTCCTTGTTGTGGATAATCTATATAGATGCTTGAAAGTGAATGTAGTAAGTTGGGGATATAAAGTGTGAAGTAGTGAGTTGGGGATATAAAGTATGAAGTAGTGAGTTGAGGATATAAAGTGTGAAATAATGAGTTGGGGATATAAAGTGTGAACACCTTACCAAGAATGAAAGTTATACTTGTGGCCAATAGCGCCAACCAAATGAAATGATGTGTGAAATATTATGAAATCAGCCTTGTTTCACTATTCCAAATTGACTCCGAAAATAGTATTATCCAAAAGATTATGTATTCAAGTCATGTCCAAATGTTGTTGTTCTAAATAATTCTATGCTTGGTAGGTATTTCCAATGTGTTTTAAGCCTTTACATATTTATGAGTTGAAATTGTGTATTGCCCTTTTGGGGAAAGGAACTTTAAGAATATTCTCTATGTTGATGTTTATAATGATGAGTGTTGAAAGTAATGAAATTAAAGTATGAAATGTGAGATACGGTCATCGTGCCATGAATGAAGAGTAATATGTATGGAAAAAGGGATCCAATGAAATAATGATGTTGTAAATAGTTGAAAGTTCTAATGAAGTGATAGTATGAACATGAATTGTGGTCGTTTGCCTGAATGAAATTTATGAGGTATTGTATGTCCCAATGCTTTAAACTACAGTTGTATGCTTCTGAAATAATGTATGTAAGTGACTTCGATGTCAAGTCATCAAGAATCATGAACTTAGCTGATGACCTCAAGATATCAAGTGAGTGAATAACGAGATGAAAGAGAGATGTCCTATGCTAAATGATGATGAACCTTAAAAAAGGAAATTGGGCTCATATGCCATTGAAATTGACTTATTGATTCACTATGCATGTGCAAATGTAATGAGCTATGTTTCTCCATGCTGAGCATGAATATGAAGTGTTCCAATGATGTGAGAACTTACGACCTTAATGTAATGTTAATCATACCGCTCTGAGTTTATAAATAGTTTTGTGCATAATGATGTGTTACGAACCCTATGGATGGGCTATGCAACGCATATGTGTATAATATGTGAACCCTATGGACGGGCTATGAAATACATAGGTGTATAATATAATATGAATGAACACTGTGAACGGTCTATGAAATGCATATGTGTATTGTGTGGTATATGTGAATCCTGTGAACGGTCTATGAAATGCATAGGTGTATTGTGTAAGTAAACACTGTGAAAGGTGTATGAAACACACATGTGTATTGTGTAAGTAAACACTGTGAATGATCTATGAAACGCACAAGTGTATTGTATAAGTAAACACTGTGAACGGTCCATGCAACGCACAGGCGTATTGTGTAAGTAAACACTGTGAACGGTCTATGAATGCACATGTGTATTGTGTAAGTAAATACTACGAACGGTCTATGTATAATATGATATGTGAACACTAAGGACAGTCTATGAAATGCATAGGGGTAAGATAAGAGAGGGATATGGATGGTCTAGTAAGACGCATTGTTAACGCATACATTATATGCCATTTTCATTGGCCTTGTTTGTACATGTTGTTTAAATTACTTTATATTATGTATTCCACGCATATTTTATATGGCTCAGTATATCCTAAAAGAAGTTTAAAACGATGTAAGCATAACGAGACTTGAAAATGTAAATCTATGGGATGTTTTGTAGCTTTTGATGTACATCATATGCCTCTTATTGAATTACCATGATTTCATATGTTGTTATATTTGCCTTACATGCGAGTACTATTCCACGTGTACTCACTACCCTTTTGCCGGGGGCGCTGCATCTTTTAATGGATGCAGGTATACTTCTACAGGATGATATGGATCTTTGATAGGAATCTTCTGCGCGGCAGATTATGGTGAGCCTGCTACAATTCTAGTGGGCATTCGAGTCTAGGTTGTCTTATGTACTTAGGTATCTACTGTCAAAGAAGCTCCATGTACATTGTGGGTCATGTACTTAAGTTTTGAGTTTCTTCATGTAATTATGTTCACAGTATTTACAGCTATTTACAAAGCTGTGTAACCATCATGAGAAAAGCATTTATCGGCCATTGAGCTAAATGTATTCAATATAGAAGTCAAGATCTAATTATGTTTTGATAAATCATGAATGAGTTATGATGTTGATGTAACGTACGCTTGCTCGACTGGGTTCACTCGGTTGAGCGCCAGTCACGCTCCTCAAGTTCGAGGCGTGACAAACTTGGTATCAGAGCATGGTTTAGAAGTCCTAAGGAGTCATGGAGCTGTGTCAGTAGAGTATCTCTTATCGATGTGTTGCCAGCCACACTTATAATAGGGAGGCTACAACGACATTTAGAAAATGTTTCTCTTCTTCTATCCTCGATCGTGCGTTAAGGTTCTAAGTTAGTCTCCGATTTCCCTTGTTAATATCAAGGAATATTTGCAGATCGTGCTACAAAATGATAATGGCCTGAGGACTAAAGGAATCACGCACATGACAGGCACAATGCGTGAGGTGCCCAATTGTCCTTGTAATGGAGGAAGGAAAAGTCAAGGATACGACCAAGGTAAGCAAGGTCATACAATTACCCTCGAGAGTCAAGGTTGTTGATTTCATGTATATGTTGCAATTTGGTGTTATCTATATGTTGTATAGAATTGATTTCTAGGATTCTCTGACTGGTGGATAGGCCTAGTTACATGGGAGACTCTATCAAAATTTCTGAAACATTTGGGAGTTAGTCAAATTTGGGGGCTTGAAACGGCTTGAAATGTTTCAAAGAAGGGTCGAGTTATGCTAGGTGTTCGGGCAGACTCTACTCCTCATTCGAGGACAAATGATCCTAAGCGGGGGAAAATGTAAAGCCCCATTAAAAATTTCCTAATGATTTAAGATTGTAAAGTGATATAATGGTATTCGGGAATAACGTATTCGAGTATTAAAGGAGACCAATGGGATAGAACCACATTATTTTGAAATGAAAATATATGTTTAAGTTGTGTTGGAACATACTAAGGAGTTTTGTGAATGGCAAGAACTTGTGTGGAACAAGTTTGATAGTTTAAGTGGAAATGATGTCTTAATTTGCATAATATCCTACTTCAAACGCATGCTGGTACCAAACTATAAAGACTTAGGAGGTACTCAACCCATAAAATTAAATCCCTTTGAGTCTAGTTTCTAACGCATAAAACCGTAAGTCATTTGGATATTTCTACAAACAGTTATGACCATTTAACTGGACCTATGTCATATGCAGATGTGCGGCCACATATATTTGGGATTTTTTACCTTGTATGTGTGGCCGCTCACGTAGGAGCCCATTAAATAACCCCAAGGCCGGGTAGAGAGAGGGGTTAAGTCATTTTTGAGCTTAAACCTGATATTTTGAGAGTGAGAGAGTATCCTAGAGTGGGAGAGTGATCTTCAACACATTGTCCTTCGATTCTTGCTCAAATATTTGAAGATTAACAAGGAAATCTCAAAAGACCTTAACTCAAGAGGTAAGATTCAAACCCCTATTATTCAATTTTGAGTTTGGGATAAAAGATGGATGATTGGGAGTATGATTCTTGGGTGTAAGAGTATTATTTATATATTCTTTTACCAATAATATTTGTGAGAAGATTAATGAGCTCAAATAAGTAAAGATTGGGTTGTGGAATGAAGGAAAACTTGTACAAGAACCTTGTAGCCAAATTTACACACCTAATGTTTGATAAAATTCTCAAATGAGCCGAAACCATGAATATCTTCCTAATTTGTGTTCAATTTTGTTATGTCTCAAAATAGATTGGGATCGCTAGAATTTATGGAACGTTGTAGTAATTTAAAGAAAGCCCAAGGTGAGGTATGTTGGCTAAACCACTTTCCTAGAATTGAATTCCATGTAGTTATTGTAAGTCCCGAGTTATTCTTTATAAATCAACAATTTTGAATAAGATTTGTGTTGAAAGATATATGTTCAAAATGTGTCCTGGATGCTCTTATCATATGATGTTATCCTTCGGGAATGTGTTCAAAGCATGAGTTGGGTATAAAAATGTTATGACACCGAGTAGTTTTTCAAGTGAAGGCTATTATGCCATATTGCGTAAGAAGTCTCAATCTGCATGACTCTTAATTGCTCATAGGTGTACTAAAAGTCGTGATTAGGGATTCCTTGTTTCGGATAATCTATATAGATGCTTGAAATTGAAAGTAGTGAGTTGGTGATATAAAGTGTGAAGTAGTGAGTTGGGGATATAAAGTGTGAAGTAGTGAGTTGAGGATATAAAGTGTGAAATAATGAGTTGGGGATATAAAGTGTGAACACCTTACCAAGAATGAAAGTTATACTTGTGGCCAATAGCGCCAACGAAATGAAATGATGTGTGAAATATTATGAAATCAACCTTGTTTCTACTATTCCAAATTGACTCCGAAAATAGTATTATCCAAAAGCTTATGTATTCAAGTCATGTCTAAATGTTGATGTTCTAACTAATGCTATGCTGGTAGGTATTTCTAACGTTTTTTAAGCCTTTACTTATTTATGAGTTGAAATTATGTATTGCCCTTTTTGGGGAAAGGTACTTCAAGAATATTCTCTATTTTTATGTTTATAATGATGAGCCTTGAAAGTAATAAAATTAAAGTTTGAAATGTGAGATACGACCATCGTGCCATGAATGAAGAATAATATGTATGGAAAAAGGGATCCAATGAAATAATGATGTTGTAAATAATTGAAAGTACTAATGAAGTGATAGTATGAACATGAAATGTGGTCGTTTGCCTGAATGAAATTTATGAGGTGTTGTATGTCCCAATGCTTTCAACTACATTTGTATACTTCTGAAATAATGTATGTAAATGACTTCGATGTCAAGTTATCAAGAATCATGAACTTAGCTAATGACCTCAAGATGTCAAGTGAGTGAATAACGAGATGAAAGGGAGATGTCCTATGCTAAATGATGATGAACCTTAAGAAACGAAATTGGGCTCATGTGCCATTGAAATTGACTTATTGATTCACTATGCATGTGCTAATGTAGTGAGCTATGTTTCTCCATGCTGAGCATGAATATGAAGTTTTCCAATGATCCGAGAACTTACGACCTTAATGTAATGTTAATCATACCGGTCTAAGTTTATAATAGTTTTGTGCAAAATGATGTGTTACGAACCCTATGGATGGGCTATGAAACGCATATGTGTATAATATGTGAACCCTATGGACGGGCTATGAAATACATAGGTGTATAATATAATATGAATAAACACTATGAACGGTCTATGAAATGCATATGTGTATTGTGTAAGTAAACACTGTGAATGGTCTATGAAACGCACAGGTGTATTGTGTAGGTAAACACTGTGAACGGTCTATGAAACGCACAGGTGTATTGTGTAGGTAAACACTGTGAACGGTCTATGAAATGCATATGTGTATTGTGTAAGTAAACACTGTGAATGGTCTATGAAACGCACAGGTGTATTGTGTAAGTAAACACTGTGAACAATCTACGAATCGCACATGTGTATTGTATGTTATACGTGAATCCTGTGAACGATCTATGAACGCACATGTGTATTGTGTAAGTAAATACTATGAAAGGTCTATGTATAATATGATATGTGAACACTAAGGAAGGTCTATGAAATGCATAGGGGTAAGATAAGAGAGGGATAAGGATGGTCTAGTAAGACGCATTGTTAACGCATACATTATATGCCATTTTCATTGGCCTTGTTTGTACATGTTGTTTAAATTACTTTATATTATGTATTCCACACATATTTTATATGGCTCAGTATATCCTAAAAGAAGTTTAAAACGATGTAAGCATAACGAGACTTACACAATACATAATACACGTTGTATAATATTATATGTGAACACTAAGGACGGTCTATGAAATGCATAGGGGTAAGATAAGAGAGGGATATGGATTGTCTAGTAAGACGCATTGTTAACGCATACATTATATGCCATTTTCATTGGACTTGTTTGTACATGTTGTTTAAATTACTTTATATTATGTATTCCACGCATATTCTATATGGCTCAGTATATCCTAAAAGAAGTTTGAAACGATGTAAGCATAACGATACTTGGAAATGTGAATCTATGGGATGTTTTGTAGATTTTGATGTACATCATACGCCTCTTATTGAATTACCATGATTTCATAGGTTGTTCTATTTTCCTTACATGCGAGTACTATTCCACGTGTACTCAATTCCCTTTTGCCGGGGGCGCTGCATCTTTTAATAAATGCAGGTATACTTCTACAGGATGATATGGATCTTTGATAGGAATCTTCTGCGCGGCAGATTATGGTGAGCATGCTACAATTCTAGTGGGCATTCGAGTCTAGGTTGTCTTATGTACTTAAGGTATCTACTATCATAGAAGCTCCATGTACATTATGGGTCATGTACTTCAGTTTTGCGTTTCGTCATGTATTTATGTTCACGGTATTTACAACTATTTACAAACTTGTGTAACCATCATGAGAAAAGCATTTACCGGTCATTGAGCTAAATGTATTCAATATGGTAGTCAAGATCTAATTATGTTTTGATAAATCATGCATGAGTTATGATGGAAGGTTGATGTAATGTAGGCTGGCTCGACTGGGTTCACTCAGTTGAGCGCCGATCATGCTCCCCAAGTTCGGGGTGGGACAAACTTGGTATGAGAGAAAGGTTTAGGAGTCCTATGGAGTCATGGAGCTTTGCCAGTAGAGTCCCTCTTATCGGTGTGTTGCCAGCCACACTTATAATAGGGAGGCTACAAGGACATTTAGAAAATGTTTCTCTTCTTCCATCCTCGATCGTGCGTTAAGGTTCCGAGTTAGTCTTCGAGTTTCCTTGTTAATATCAAGGAATATTTGCACATCATTCTAGCGAATGATAAAGGCTTGAGGACTAAAGGAATGACGCACATGATAGGCACAATGCGTTAGGTGCCGAATTGTCCTCGTAATGGAGGAAGGAAAAGTCAAGGATACGACCAAGGTAAGCAAGGTCATACAGTTATCCTCGAGAGTCAAAGTTGTTTATTTCATGTATATGTTGCAATTTGGTGTTATCTATATGTTGTATAGAATTGATTTCTAGGATTCTCTGACTGGTGGATAGGCCTAGTTACAGGGGAGACTCTGTCAAAATTTCTGAAACATTTGGGAGTTAGTCAAATTTGGGGGCTTGAAATGTTTAAAAGAAGGGTCGAGCTATGCTAGGTGTTCGGGCGGACTCTACTCCTCATTCGAGGACAAATGATCCTAAGTGGGGGAGAATGTAAAGCCCCGTTAAAAATTTCCTAATGATTTAAGATTTTAAAGTGATACAACAATATTCGGGAATAATGTATTCGAGTATTAAAGGAGACCCATGGTATAGAACCACATCATTTTGAAATGCAAATATATGTTTAAGGTGTGTTGGAACATACTAAGGAGTTTTGTGAATGGCAATAACTTGTGTGGAACAAGTTTGATAGATTAAGTGGAAAGGATGTCTTAATTTGCATAATATCCTACTTCAAACGCATGCTGGTACCAAACTATAAAGACTTAGGAGGTACTAAACCGATAAAATTAAATCCCTTTGAGTCTAGTTTCCAACGCATTAAACCGTTCGTCCTTTGGATATTTCTACAGACGATTATGGCCATTTTACTGTACCTATGTCATATGCGCGCAGAAGAGCGGCCGCACATATTTGGGACTTTCTGCCTTGTATGCGCGGCCACTTGCCCAGGTGTGCGCCCGTACACGTAGGATCCCATTTAATAACCCCAAGGCCTGGTAGAGAGAGGGTTTAAGTTATATTAGAACTAAAACCTGGTATTTTGAGCATGCGAGAGTGCCCTAGAGTGGGAGAGTGATCCTCAACAAATTGTCATTCTATTCGTGCTCAAATATTTGAAGATTTACAAGGAAATCTCAAAAGATCTTAACTCAAGAGGTAATACTCAAACCCCTAGTATTCAATTTCATGTTTGGGGTAAAAGATGGATGATTGGAAGTATGATTCTTGGGTATAAGAGTATTATTTGTATATGCTTGTACGAATAAAGTTTGTGGGAAGATTGTTGAGCTCAAATAAGTAAATATTGGGTTGTGGATTAAAATAAAACCTGTAGAAGAACCTTGTAGCCAAATGTGCACGCCTAGTATTTGATAAAATGTTCAAATGAGCAAACGAATATCTTCCTAATTTGTGTTCAATTTTGTTGTGTCTCAAATAGATTGGAATTGCTATAATTTCTGTAACGTTGTAGTAATACAAGGAAAGCTCAAGGCGAGGTATGTTGGCTAAACTGCTTTCCTAGAATTGAATTCCATGATGTTGTTGTAAGTCCCGAGTTATTCTTTATAAATCTACTATTCTGAATAAGCTTTGTGTTGAAAGGTATATGTTCAAAATGTGTTCCGGATGCTCTTATCAAATGATGTTATCCTTCGGGAATGTGTTCAAAGCATGAGTTGGGTATAAAAATATTATGACTCCAAGTAGTGTTTCAAGTGAAGGCTATTATGCCAAATTGTGTAAGAAGTCTCTATGTGTATATGAATCTTAATTGCTCCTAGGTGTACTAAAGGTCGTGATTAGGGATTCCTTGTTATCGGTAATCTATATAGATGCTTGAAAGTGAAAGTAGTGAGTTGGGGATACAAAGTGTGAAGTAGTGAGTTGGGGATATAAAGTGTGAAGTAATGAGTTGAGGATATAAAGTGTGAAGTAGTGAGTTGGGGATATAAAGTGTGAACACCGTGCCAAGAATGAAAGTTATACTTGTGGCCAATAGCGCTAACGAAGTGAAATGAGATGTGAAATATTATGAAATGAGCCTTGATTCAACTATTCCCAATTGACTCCGAAAATAGAATTACCCAAAAGCTTATGTATTCAAGTCATGTCCAAATGTGGTTGTTCTAATTAATGTTATGTTTGGTAGGTATTTCCAATGTGTTTTAAGCCTTTACATATTTATGAGTTGAAATTCTGTATTTCCCTTTTGGGGAAAGGTACTTCGAGAATATTCTATATGTTGATGTTTATAATGATGAGCCTTGAAAGTAATGAAATGAAAGTATGGAATATGAGATACGGCCATCCTGCCTTGAATGAGGAATAATATATATGGAAACAGGGATCCAATGAAATAATGATGTTGTAAATAGTAGAAAGTACTAATGAAGTGATAGTATGAACATGAAATGTGTTCGTTTGCCTAAATGAAATTTATGTGTTGTATGTTCCAATGGTTTCAACTATAGTTGTATGCTTATGAAATAATGTATGTAAATGACTTCGATGTCAAGTCATCAAGAATCATGAACTTAGATAATGACCTCAAGATGTCAAGTGAGTGAATAACGAGATGAAAGGGAGATGTCCTATGCTAAATGAT
>AWOL01S0013046.1:54034-65082 GCA_000715115.1 Nicotiana otophora | reverse complement strand
AGATTGACCCAGAAAGGTGTTCCATTCAGATGGTCAGACGAGTGTGAGTTGAGCTTTCAGAAGCTCAAGACCGCTTTGACTATGGAGCCAGTATTGGTATTACCCACAGGCTCAAGATTGTATACAGTATATTGTGACGCATCTCACATTGGGCTTGGTGCAGTATTAATGCAAGATGGCAAGGTAATTGCATATGCGTCACGGCAGTTGAAAGCTCACGAGAAGAATTATCCTGTTCATGACTTAGAATTGGCAACAATTGTTCATGCGCTGAAGATTTGAAGGCACTACCTCTACGGTGTCTCGTGTGAGGTATTTACTGGTCATCGTAGCCTTTAGTATCTGTTCAAACAAAAAGATCTTAATTTGAGGCAGAGAAGATGGTTGGAGTTATTGAAAGACTATGATATCACCATTTTGTATCACCCCGGAAAGGCCAATGTGGTGGCCGATGCTTTAAGTAGAAAGGCTGTCAGTATGGGCAGTCTTGCGTATATTCCGGTTGGTGAGAGGCCATTAGCTGCAGATGTTCAGACTTTAGCTAATCTGTTCGTGAGGTTAGATGTTTCAGAACCTAGTCGGGTTCTAGCTTGTACAGTCACTCGGTCTTCTTTATATGAGCGCATCAGAGAGAGAGGTAGTATGATGATCCTCATTTACTTGTCCTTAAGGACATGGTGCGGCGCGGTGATGCCAAACAGGTTGTTGTAGGGGAAGATGGAGTTCTGCGAATGCAGGGCCGTATTTGTGTGCCTAATGTGGATGGGCTTCGTGAATTAATTCTTGAAGAAGCACACAGTTCCAGGTATTCTATTCATCCAGGTACTGCTAAAATGTATAAAGATTTGCGGAAACATTATTGGTGGAGGAGAATGAAAAAGGATATAGTTGCACATGTAGCTCGGTGTCTGAATTGTCAGCAAGTTAAGTACGAGCATCAAAGACCTGGTAGTTTGCTTCAGAAGTTAGAAGTTCCTGAGTAGAAGTGGGAGCGTATCACTATGGATTTTGTTGTTGGGCTCCCACGTACACAGAGAAAATTTGACGCGGTTTGGGTCATTGTGGACAGGTTGACCAAGTTAGCCCATTTCATTCCAATGGCAGTTACCTATTCTTCAGAGAGGTTAGCTAAAATTTACATTCATGAGATTGTCCGCCTTCCCGGTGTAACCATGTATATTATTTCAGATCGAGGTACGCAGTTTACCTCACATTCTGGAGGGCTGTACAGCGTGAGTTAGGTACGCGGGTGGAGTTGAGTACAGCATTTCATTCACAGACAGACGGCCAGTCAGAGCGCACTATTCAGATATTGGAAGATATGCTTCGCGCTTGTGTTATAGACTTTGGAGGTTCTTGGGATCATTTCTTACCACTTGCGGAGTTTGCTTATAATAATAGCTACCAGTCGAGCATTCAGATGGCTTCATATGAGGCATTATACGGAAGGCGATGCTGATCGCCAGTTGGTTGGTTTGAATCGGGAGAGGCTCGGTTGTTGGGTACCGACTTGGTACAGGATGCGTTGGATAAGTTCAAGATTATTCAGTATCGACTTCGCACAGCTCAGTCTAGGCAAAATAGTTATGCCGACCGTAAAGTTCGTGATATTGCATTCATGGTTGGAGAACGAATATTGCTCCGGGTTTCACCTATGAAAGGTGTAATGATGTTCGGAAAGAAGGGCAAGTTTAGCCCTAGGTATATCGGACCCTTTGAAATTCTTGAAAAGGTGGGTGAAGTAGCCTACATGCTTGCATTACCACCTAATTTATCAGTGGTTCATACGGTATTCCATGTGTCTATGCTCCGAAAATATCACGGTGATCCGTCCCATGTGTTAGATTTCAGCTCAGTCCAATTGGATAACGATTTGACTTACGATGAGGAGCCGATGGCTATTCTAGCCCGGCAGGTCCGACAGTTGAGGTCTAAGAGTTATCCTTCAGTTCGCGTGCAATGGAGAGGTCAGTCAGTAGAGGCATCTACCTGGGAGTTCGAGTCGGACATGCAGAGTAAATATCCACATCTTTTCTCCAGCTCAGGTACTTTTTTTTCTAACTCCGTTCGAGGACGAACGTTTGTTTTAGAGGTGGAGAATATGATGATCCAAAATATTATCTTTAAATTTAATAAGTAATTCTGTATTCTAAGACCTTGAAAAGCACCATTTATCACTCCTCAACTTGCGTGCACAGTCCGTACATTTTTCCGGAAAGTTTTTATGTGAAAAATGGATTAAAATTGGAAATAGAGCTTTAAAACTCAACTAAGTTGACTTTGGTCAACATTTTGAGCAAACGGACCCGGATCAGTGTTTTAAAAATTCTGGTAGGTTCGTATCGTGATTTGGGACTTGGGCGTATGCCCAGAATCAAATTCCGAGGTCCCTAGCCCGAGTTATGGAATTTTGTTGAAAAATTAAAAGCTTGAAAGCTTAATGATTTCTAAGAAATTGCTGATGTTGGATTTATTGACCTTGGGTCTGTATTTTAGTTCGGGAGCCCGGTATAGGTCCACTATAATATTTATGACTTTTCTGCCGAATTTGGCGAGAATCAGAGTTGATTTGACGTGATTCGGACGTCCGATTGTAAAAATATAAGTTTTAAAGTTTTCTTGAAACTTCCTTTGATTTGGTGTCCGATTCGTAGTTTTATGTATTATTTTGGCGATTCGATCGTGCGAGCAAGTTCGTATGATGTTTTAGAACTTGTGTGCATGTTTGGTTTGGAGCCCCGAGGGCTCGGGTGAGATACGGATAGGTTACGGGATGTTTTGGACTTTAAAAATCTGGTATTTCGCTGCAGCAGGTGTTCTGGTATGTTCTTCTTCGCGTTCGCGAAGGCACTCTCGCGAACGCGAAGAGTAAACTGGGCAGCTGGATTTTCTTCTTCGCGAACGCGAAGCGATGGGGGCATTACCCTTCGCAAACGCGACCATCTCCTCGCGAACACGTAGTGTTAGGCACACCTGGGGGAGGGTCGATCATTACTTCACCGCGAACACGAGCTATGCCTCGCGAACGCGAAGTCCAGGGGGGAAACCTTCACGAACACGAAAGCCACGGGCTGCAACGCATCGTGAACGTGACAAGCCCTTCGCAAACGCGAAGAAGGCCTGACCCCTGTGACTTAAAACAGAACCAAAAACGGGATTTTTCCCATTTTTCACAAACTCTCAATTATAACTCGGCTAAGGGGCGATTTCAAAGGAGTTTTTCACAATTTTGGATTGGGTAACTATTTTTTATCATATAGTGATTGTATTTCACAAATCCATGTCTATATTCATTATTTATTTCGGATTTAGATGGAAGAAATTGAATTTTTTGTAAAACTTTCCAAAAAATGAAAAATTAAGAATTGAAGGTCCATTTGATAGTAGAATTGGAAAAAATTGGTATGGTTGAACTCGTATCAGAACGAGTGTTCGGATTTCGTGGGCTTTTTCGGGATTTGAGGCGTGGGTCCCACTGTCGAATATTTTAGTGAATTTTGGATTTTTATTTGAAAAATTTGTAAATTCATATGGAATTAATTCCTATGATTAATATTGAATATATTAAATTGTATGTGAATAGATTTGAAGCTTTCGGAGGCAAATTTAAACGGAAAAGCTGTGGTTGAATAATTGATTGGAATTAGAAAAGCAAGGTAAGTGTCGGGGTTAACCTTGACTTGAGGGAATAGAACCCTTAAATTGTTTGTTATGTGAATTGCATGTAAACGACGTATAGGCGACGTGACGAGTGTCTATACGTCGTCAAATTAATTGTTTGCCTGCTTACTTGAAAATGCACAAATTATTTTTAATCATAAATTAATTATTATAATAATTGTTTCTCTCTTATTCTTTGCAGATATAAATTCTTGAATTCCTGCATTAATTGTTACATGCTATTTGAATTATGTTCCTTAATTGTTATTTGACATTTAGTATAATAAATATTAAACTGCCTATTTACTCCCTGATTTCCCTAATAATTTGCTATTTGTCATTGTTTGCTTCATAATTAAACCATAATTATTGTATGCTTGTTGTCTTGTAATTTTATATTAATTGTTACATTTATTAGGAAAAATTTTTCTATAAGAATTGGTAAATGAAAATGTTGGAGGAGCAGGTTGCACGCTGCAACATGATTATTTATAATGAATATATTGGAAGATCGGGTTGCACGCTGTAACAGACTTATTAAAAGTCAATATTGGAGGATCGGGTTGCACGCCGCAATAGACTTATTAAAAGTCAATATTGGAGGATCGGGTTTTACGCCGCAACATACTTATTAAAAGTCAATATTGGAGGATCGGTTTGCACGCCGCAATAGACTTATTAAAAAGTTAATATTGGAGGATCGAGTTGCACGCCGCAACAGACTGGATTAAAATGAATATGTTGGAGGAGCGGGTTGCATGCCGCAACAGAACTGAATGTGAATATATTGTGAGAGCGGGTTGCATGCTGCAACAGAATTGGTTGAAATAATAATGGATTATGACTGCTGGGTTGGTTTCAATCATTATAAATGAGTTGCCTGATTTATTTATATAATATTTTGTTATTATCAATATTGCGTACATGTTAATGTAAGTGAACCGCCTTAGCCTCGTCACTACTTCGTCGAGGTTAGGCTTTGCACTTACCAGTACATAGGGTTGGTTGTACTGATACTACACTCTGCACGTTTTGTGCAGATTTTGGAGTTGGTCCCATCGGCGTACCATAGACTTGCTCGGATTTCAGCTATCAGAGGAGACTTGAGGTATCACTGCATGGCGTTCGCAGTTCTGAAGTCCCCGTCTATTGTACTTTAGCTGTGTGTTTATTTACAGACAGCTTTATTTTATTCAGACCTTTATTTGTATTTATTCTAGAAGCTCGTGCACTTGTGACACCAATTCTGGGATGGTATTTAGACATCGTTGTTTGATGGATTATTTCACTATATTTCAAACTTTGCTTCTGCATTTGTTTCCTTGTTATTAATACATTTAAATATTGTTTTAAAATGTTTAATATTATTCTAACGTTGGCTTGCCTAGCAAATAAAATGTTAGGCACCATCAAGGTCCGAAGGTGGGAATTTCGGGTCGTGACAGGGCAGGTTTCAGGAAAACTTTTATGTTGAAAACAAATAAAAATAAGAATTTTTGCCTTAAAAGTTGATTTTAGTTGACTTCGGTCAATATTTTTGGTAAACGGGCCCGTATCCGTGTTTTGACCATCCCGGTGGGTCCGTACCAAATTATGGGACCTGGGCGTATGTCCGGAATCGAATTCAGAGGTCCTTAACTTGAGTTATGAATTTTGGATGAAAATTAAAAGTCTGAAAATTAATTATTTTTAAGAATTGATTGATATTTGGCATTGTTAGTTCCGGGTCCGTATTCTGGTTCCGGAGCCCGGTACTGGTCATTATGATATTTAAGACTTATCTGTGAAATTTGGTGTGAAACGGAGTTGGTTTGACGTGATTCAGACGTCCAGTTGAGAAAATAGAAATTTTAAAGTGTTCTTGAGAATTTCATTCGATTTGGTACTAAATTCGGAGTTCTAGGTGTTATTTTGACGATTTGATCTCACAAGCAAGTTCATATGATATTTTTAGAATTGTGTGCATGTTTAGTTTGGAGCCCCGAGGGCTCGAGTGAGTTTCAGATAGGCCACGAGATATTTTGGACTTTGGAAATCTGGTTTTTCTGTAGAGTCTGTGTTCTGGCATGTTCTTCTTCGCGTTCGCGAAGGTACTCTCATGAACGCGAAGAGTAAACTGGGCAACTGAGGATTTCTTCTTCGCAAACGCGAAGCAATAGAGGCGTTACCCTTCGCGAACGCGACAAGCCCATCGCGAACGCGTATTGTTAGGCACTAGGGAGGGGCAGACAACTTTTTCGTCATCGCGAACGCGAACAATGACTCGCGAACGCAAAGACAAGGGAAGGGTAGCCTACGCGAATGCGATCACTGTCTCGGGAACGCGAAGGCTTGGCAGCCCATACACTTAGCGAACGCGACAGTGCTCTCGCGAACGCGATAAACACTGTCGCCCAGCACTTAACTGAACCCAACAACGGGACTCATTTTTCTCAAAAACCAAACGGTGAGAGGCGATTTTCAAGAGTCATTTCTTCCCCAAATTGTTGGTAGGTGATTCTAAACCATTTTCTTTCAATTACCCATTACATTTCTTGAATGTTCAACCTAAAATCTAGAGTTTTCATGGTAGAATTAGGGGTTATGGTAGAAACTAGGGATTTCAGAAATTTGGGGATTTAGACCTCAATTTGAGGTCGGATTCCAAAACTAATTACACATTCGAGCTCGGGGGTGAATGGGTAAAAGGATTTTGGTTCGAACCTCGGGTTCTGACCAAGCAGGCCCGGGGTCGATTTTTCGACTTTTTGGAGAAAAAATTGGAAACTTTAATTTATGCAATATAATTGATTACTTTAGCAATATTTGATATTATAGAGTCATTTTTGAATAGATACGAGTGGTTTGTAGGTGAATTCCAAAGGAAAAGCTGTGATTGAGAATTAAGTGGCCTTCAGAGCGAGGTAAGTATTGTGTCTAACCCTGACTTGAGGGAATTAGGAACCTTAAATTATTTGCTAAGTGAAATTCATTTGAGCGACGTATATGTGAGGTGATAAGTACTTATGTGCCGCCAATTTACCTGTTTTCCATGTTTCTCTGTTTTGCTTATATTGTCTCATTCCTATGCCAAATTGCTACGTGTTATACTAGTGTTCAATTTATCGTTCTTATCATGTTTACGGATTGTTTTGGTCATAATTGAGTTTTTATTTCAAAGATGAGATTGATAGTATGGAACCAAATATTGAAGTAAGGTTTGTACTTGTTATTCTATCTCCCTGTTGTTATTTATGCATTGCATTATGGTAAGGGAGAGTGTTAATGCAAAAAGGGTGATGTCGTGCCATATTGTGAGTGTTAATGCACGAAGGGTGATGCCGTGCCATATTGTGAGTGTTAATGCATGAAGGGTGATGGCGTGCCATATTGTGAGTGTTAATGCACGAAGGGTGATGTCGTACCGTTTCTATTGATTTTATGGTGAGATTGAGAGTAAAAGCACGAAGGGTGATATCGTGCATATTTCCTTACTATATTCACTATTCCTGTTGATTCATGGTATATTGACTGCTCTGGTGATCATTCTGTTGTAGTTCTTTATCTTATATTTCCCTCAGTATGTTTCCCCTCCAGACATTTCTAGTTTTGTTCTTCATTTCTGTTATTTGCATATACACTGTTAAATTATACAGGTTCATTGGTAGGTGCCTTGCCTTAGCCTCGTCACTACTTTATCGAGGTTAGGCTCGACACTTACCAGTACATGGGGTCGGTTGTACTGATGCTGCACTCTGCACTTTCTGTGCAGATTTTGATACCAGCTCAGGTTGATCTAGATTTGCTACTGGTCTGCTGTTAGGAGACTCAAGGTAGATCTGTCGGCGTTCACAGACCTTGAAGTCCCCGTCTATCTTTTATGTCCTGCTGTTTTCTTTCATTCAGACAGTTGTATTTCTTTCGGACTATTACTTGTAGTAAATTCTAGAATGCTCATGAATTGTGACTCCAGTTCCAGGTGGTAGTAATTAATATAGTTTTACGATATTCCGCACTTATTATATTTCATCTTAGTTAGTTATTGTTATTTACTGAATGGAAATAAGGAATTAGTTTAACAATTTTTTAATGTTGACTTGCCTAGCAAGTGAAATGTTAGGCGCCATCACGGTCCCATCGGTGGGAAATTTTGGGTCGTGATAGTTGGTATCAGAGCACTAGGTTACGTAAGTCTCACGCTTCATGAGCAATCTTAGTAGAGTTTGGAGGATTGGTACGGAGATGTCTGTGCTTATCTTCTAGAGGCTATGATGTTTAGGAACAAGTTTCACTTCTTTTCTTCTCTGTCGTGCGATTTTTCTTTCTCAATGCTGATTGAACTCTTCTATTCTTATTCTCTCGCAGATGGCGAGAACACGTACCGCTTCCTCAGCTGGGTAGAAGTTAGAGCCTCCGGTGGCAGCTCCTACGCGGGGCAGAGGTCGAGGCCGAGGCCATGCCAGAGGCTGAGGCAGGGGCAGGGCGCAGCCTAGAGCCCGAGCAGCAGCCCTAGCAGTGGAGCCTTAGATTGAGCTTGAAGAGGAGGTTCCTGCCCAGACTGTTCTTGCTGGACCAGCTCAGGTTCCGGAGGGGTTCATTGCGACCCTAGTACTTCAGGACGCTTTGGTCCGTTTTGGTGGGCCTTATGGAGAGTGTGGCCCATATTGGCGCATTTCCCATGTCACCAGCAGTCTCTCAAGCTGAAGGAGGAGCCCAGACTCCCACCACTTTCGCTCTGGAGCAGATAGCTCCCCAGTATCAGGCTCCAGCAGCTCAGCCAGTCGGATTAGTTCAGCCGGTTATTGCGGCACAGGTCGGAGATGGGCCAGCTATGTCTTCTGAGGCTTTATGGAGATTGGACAGGTTTACCAAGCTCTTTCCTGTTCACTTCAGTGGTGCTCCTTCAGAGGACCCCCAGGAGTATCTTCACAACTATCACGAGGTTCTACGGAACATGGTATAGTGGAGACCAATGTGGTCGATTTTGCTGCATTTCAGATGACTAGGTCCGCCAAGAAATGGTGGAGAGATTACTTGTTGACCAGACCAGCTGGGTCGCCTGCTCTTACTTGGGACCATTTCTCTCAGCTCTTCATAGATAAGTTTTTGCCTATCACATTGAGAGATGAGCGTCGTCGTCAGTTTGAGCGTCTCCAGCAGGGCAGTATGACTGTTACTCAGTATGAGACCTATTTTGTGGATTTGGCCCGTCATGCCATTCTTCTGCTTCCCACCGAGAGAGAGAGGGTGAGGAGGTTTATTGATGGACTTGCTCAGCCTATCAGATTGCAGATGGCTAAGGAGACTGGGAGTGAGATTCCTTTTCAGGCGGCTGCTAATATTGCCAGACGAGTCGAGATGGTTCTTACTCAGGGAGGTCAGGGGTCTGGCAAGAGGCCTCGTTATTCCGGTGAGTTCATCGGTGCTTCATCTAGAGGCAGGAGTAATTTTGGTAGAGGCCATCCTCCCAGGCCGTTTCATTCAGCGCTCCAGGTATCCCACGGTGCCTCAGGTGGTCGTGGCCTTCAGATGCATTATTCCGACCAGCTAGCGTATAGTGTACCACCAGCTCCTATTAGTGCACCTCCACTCCATAGTTATCAAGGTAGTTATTCAGGTTGACAGGGTCAGTTTCAGGGTCAGCAGTCACAGCAGCCGAGATTATGTTATACTTATGGTGATCCAAAGCACATTGCTAGATTTTGCCCTCGGGCAACGGGAAACTCACAGCATCAGAGTTCTCGTGCCATGGTTCCGGCACCAGTTGCTGCACCACCAGCTCAGCCAGCAAGAGGCAGGGATCAGGCAGCTAGAGGTAGGAGCCAGATAGTTAGAGGTGGAGGTCAGGCCGTTAGAGGTGGAGACCAGCAAGCTAGAGGCTATCCCAGGGACATAGTTCAGGGTCGTGGGGCCCGGCCCCGGTATTATGCTTTCCCAGCCAGGCCTGAGGCTGAGTCACCTGACGCTATTATCACAGGTACTATTTCAGTTTGCAGTAGAGATGCTTTGGTTCTATTTGTTCCGGGATCTACTTACTCCTATGTGTCATCCTATTTTGCATCCTATTTGGTTGTGCCCCGTGATTCTTTGAGTGCTCCTGTGTATGTATCCACATTGATGAACCAGGTGTTCAAACCCTACTTGGATTCCTTTGTGGTTATGTTTATTGATGATATCTTGATCTACTCCCACAGTCGAGAGGAGCATGAGCAGCACTTTCGGATCGTTCTTCAAACTTTAAAAGACAGCCAGTTATATGCTAAGTTCTCAAAATGCGAGTTTTGGTTGAGTTCAGTTGCTTTCTTGGGTCACTTTGTATTAGCAGATTGAAGCAGTCCAGAACTGGCCTAGACCCACATCAGCTATAAAGATCCATAGTTTCCTGGGTTTGGCGGGCTATTACCGTTGATTCGTGGAGGGGTTTTCATCCATAGCAGCCCCGTTGACCAGATTGACCCAGAAGGGTACCCCGTTCAGGTGGTCAGACGAGTATGAAGCGAGATTTTTGAAGCTCAAGATAGCTTTGACTACGGCACCGGTATTGGTGTTACCCACAGGTTCAGGATCTTATATAGTATATTGTGACGCATCTCATATTTGTCTGGGTGCGGTATTGATGCAGGGTGGCAAGGTTATTGCACATGATTCACGGCAGCTAAAGGTTCACGAGAAGAATTACCTTGTTCATGAGCTAGAGCTGTCAGCCATTATTCACGTGCTGAAGATTTGGGGGCACTATCTTTACGGCGTGCCATGTGAGTTATTCACTGATCATCGGAGCTTGCAGTAATTGTTCAAGTAGAAGGAACTCAATTTGAGGCAGAGAAGGTGGCTGGAGCTATTGAAAGACTATGATATCACCATATTATTTCATCCCGGGAAGGCCAATGTGGTGGCCGATGCTTTGAATAGAAAGTCAGTCAGTATGGGTAGCCTTACACATATTCCAGTTGGTGAGAGGCCGCTTGCATTGGATGTTCAGGCCTTGGCCAACCAGTTCGTGAGGTTAGATGTTTCTGAGCCCAGCCGTGTTCTAGCTTGTATAGTTGCTCGGTCTTCTTTATTTGAGGGCATCAGAGATCGGCAAGATGACGATCCTCATTTACTTGTCCTTAGAGACACAGTGCAGCACGGTGGTGACAAGCAGGTTACTGTTGGAGATGATGGAGTTTTGAGGATGCAGAGTCGTATTTGTGTGCCTAATATGGATGGACTTCGTGAGTTGATCCTTGAGGAGTCCCACAGTTCCCGGTATTCTATTCATCCGAGTGCCGCCAAGATGTATCAGGACTTGAGGCAGCATTATTGGTGGAGGCAAATGAAGAAGGACATAGTTGCCTATGTAGCTCGGTGCCTAAATTGCCAGCAGGTAAAGTGTGAGCATCAGAGACCTGGTGGTTTACTTCAGA